>VZTE01003581.1:44015-93816 GCA_013397775.1 Eulacestoma nigropectus
CTGCCGCGCCTCACGGGCTGTAGGCAGGTGTAGGGGGATCTCGGGTTTGGGGTGTCTGTGGGCATGGAGGGGCATGGAGGGTCCTTCCGGGTTTGGGGGTGTCTGTGGCTGCGGGGAGCGCCGCCCGGTTTAGGGGGTGTCTCTGGGTTATGGGGCGCCGCTGGGCTCGGGGCGTGCTGCCCGCTCGGCTGCGGGGTGAGCCCTGCTTTGGGGCCGGTTCCTGGGTGTGAGCACGGCAGTGCTGCCCGGTGGTTGTGGGCTGGGGGTGCCGGCAGGCTGGGGTGCCACGGGGACCCATGCCTGGGATGAAGGCAGGGCAGTTTTGTGATCCGTGCCGGGCCGTGCTGTTTCCCTTTGCCTGCTGCGAGTCTCAGGGCTTGGCCGGCAGCTGCCAGACAAAGTTGTGTTGCCCGGCCTGGCTTCTCGGCCTCCTCGCCTACCTGCAGTCGCCTCCACTTCAGATCTGGCTTCTCCTGTGTTGTGTGTTCTGCCCTGCTGCTGGAAGCTGCTTGCTTTTGCCAAGAGAAGGGAGTTCAGCCCGGGGCCAGGCTCAGAGCAGGACATCTTTTCTTCTTTGAATCGCACGTGGGGCAGATGTGTGTCCCCCTGCTCTGCCCTTTCTCTGACCTGTTGAAAGCAGCATCTGCTCCAACCGAGCAAACGCCCTGGCACCACAGCAGTGCATCTCATATGGTGCCAGTGTGGCGGTGCTTCATGCTCTGCTTTGGGCATTCAGGCTGTTTCAGCAGCGCTGATAACCAGGCTGGCTGCCTTTCTGAAGAGCTGTGGGCACTCCTGACTGCCCTCGGGTGTTTTTAGCTTGTCCTGACAGAGGTGAAATCATGTCATGTTTCGAGTACTTTTAGGATAATACACATTGTGCTGTCTGCTCAGCTTTGGTAGTAAACGATGTGTTTCTGCTTATTGTTTTATCTCTTGTTTTGAGTTCCTGACGCAGGTCATTCAGGGCCTTTGATCCAGGCTGGTTTTTGCTTTGTTCTCGCTATTTTGCTCAGCAGTGCTGCAGGAGGGAGGCCGGGCAGTGCTGCTCCACGGCTGGGTGCTGGGGTAGTCCTGAGGAAAGGGGCTTTAGGAAACCCTTTCCCAAGTCTAGCTGAAGCTCAGGTAACCTGGAGTTGCTGTGGCACTTCCATCACTTGGCACTCCTTTTCTGGAGTCACTAACTTTTCTTGGGTTCACCTTAGTTTCTGCTGTGTATGAGATTGCCAACAAGCATTTAATTCCTGCCCCCTGTGCTCCTGTTGCATCTTCCTGTTGCTCTGTGTGTCACAAAGTGCTTTGACAGATGGATGCCCAGGGAGAGTCTTCCAGTGAGGGTTGGCTGTTGGGGCAGCTGGAAGCAGGAGAGGGTTGTAACCTAACATTTGGAAGCTGGATGGAACTAGCCACTTGAATGTATTCTTTTTCTCCTGGCACATGTCAGCTCTGATAGCATTCTAGTGATAGCAGGAAGGCTCCTGAATCTGTAGTCTCGTGGTAGATTTTCACTTGTAAACACCGTTGCATACCATTACCTGTGTCTGCTTTTGTCCCTGTGACTCCGACAGCTGGGTCTTTCGCTTTGTAGTCGGTGATATTCTATTGTAGTCCAGTTCATCTGCATTTGTCTCATTCCTTTTTTCACTCTCTTTGTTTTGGATAGTGAAATAATCTAAACACCTGTTAAACAGAAGATTAACCAGATGCATGTTGCTGTCCTAAGGAAGACAGAGTGGGAGAGAAAGGCAGAAGTGTTTTGTCAGGACATGAGCAGCAGTGCGACACGGTTCCCAGTTTCAGCAGTGTTCGGTAGTGGTGGTGGCTGTGGCCCTGTGCTGGCTCAATGCTTCTGGCCCAAGCTTGTTGCAGAGGTTGCCTGTGTTTCTGGCTTGGTTGTACCCATGCCTTTGTTTGGAGTGGGGTTTGTGTGGCTGTCTGAAGTGTGGCTTAATGGCACGTCTGCTTTGGGAAGGTTTTCAGCTGTTGAACGACAGTGGGACTGAGAGCGGGGTCGGCAGTTCCTTAGTTTGGGGCTCTTGTGTAATGTCATTAGGACATTCAAGGACTCTGGCTATTTTTTTGGCTTATCCCTGTTGTTTAATTCAGGTAAACCAACTTTCAAGAAAGTGAGAAGTCTGAAGGCAGCATCCTCCCCAGAAGATTTTGTTCTAGGCATCTGCCCATCTTATGTCCGCTCTGGAAGTGGTGCCTGTGAAGAATGACGTCGAGAGGTGCTGGGACTGCTTTCTCAAGGAAGAATTACAGGCTGAGCACTGAGCCAGAGAAGTCCAAGGTCACAGGTAGGGGCCTGTACATGCCGTGTGAAAACAGGAGCACTGTGGATCCAGGGAGCATCCCTTGCCTTGCTTGAGATCAGCTGCCTTCCAGTTGCGTTTACCTTGGGTAGTGTAAGGTGTAGGGGGGCTGAAACTGAGTAAATCCTCAAAGTGAGATGAGATTTTGGATGGGACTTTGGTACTAAAGTCCCATGCATCCCTTTAGTACTAAGGATTCCAAAATATCATGTCACAGAGCCTTTTCTCCAGCACACAGCCCTGCCTCGTAAGGCTGGATAATATTGTGTTGCCTGCCTGCCATCTTACTTGAGACTCATTTGATTTAGGGAGTTCCTCTTCCAGGATGACCAGCTTGTTAAATTCTCAAATTAATCCTTTTGTGGGAAGTTCCGCTACCTGCCAGGCAGTCTGTTTTTTTTTCTTGGAGTCACCAATCCAGCACAAGTATGCTTATGAGACTGGCATTTGAGGGCACTGTTGCACTCAGAAACAAGGAATGCTGCATCAGTGTGACACTAGGGGTTGTTTAGTGAAGGTGAGGCACACATCATTAAAGAGGGTTCTGGGTTACATGAGGTGAACTGCAACTGCAGCCTTTCCATCTCAGCATCTTTTAGTGTGGTTAAGAGACATCCTGAATATGAGTAGGACATCAGGAATTGCTGTAGTGTTAAGATTTTTTTTTTTTTAATAAAATTGGAGTCCTACTTTCAGCTTTTGGAGTTCCTTTATCAGGAAATAGCACAGCAGGATTCCTGAGGGTGTACTTCCACCTGTGTGGAGCAATTTATAGGCTCCCAGTTGCTATGGCAGAGCAGCTCATATTGGAAAGAGCCTTTTTTGGGGAGATGCACCCAATAGTGCTGGACTCTGGTTCTGTTAGTGAGGATAGTAAGGTGATGAATGACTGCTTGAAGCTGTATTTTCCCCTGTGTTGATCAGCAAACATGAACATAATTTACCCATGGTTACCAGTTTCTTGCTTGTAACTGAAATTAACGTTTGAGTTTACCCCAGACTCCCTAATCTTACTTCCTTTCTGTTTTTCCCAAGGGATCGTGAACAGCAGGCTGCTGAATGATTACCTGCATCGAGTCTTTACCAGTGCTGATGGGAACCAGCCTGCAGCTGCTTACAGGTATCAAACTTCTCGCTGCCCAGGTGGCAGGCGATGCCAACCTCCAGATAAACAGCACTGTGTGAAAGGAAAGATCTTCTAGTGCCACACAGTGATCTTTGTTAAAAGCACAGCAGCTCCATCTTACAGAAACAGCTCTGAGAGCTGCTCTTTTAGTGGTTTTTTCAAACTTCAGGGCTTGCCAGGAAGGATTCTTTTTTGCATGAAAAATCCCATCTGCAACATCACTAGGCAATATTTTTTAAATAAGTAGGCATTCACCTGATTGTTCCTGTTCCCCCTTTGCTTGTAAGGAAGTGCAGAATTCACAGGTTTCAGGTGCAGGAATTAAAACCAGGTTGTTAGTGCCCTGTAACCTAACGGCAAGACTGTTACTCATCCATGCAATACCATACATTTTTCAGGCTGTGGAACTGCTGGTACTTTTATTAGGAGTCACCAAAAGAAAAGAAACACAAAATTCCTGTTTAGTGACTGCTTTTCTCCTATTTATTTTCAGTTCCCCTTCACCTTGTATCCCAGAAACTTGTAGTGTTGGATGAGAGGAATTCCTCTTGCATCTCTTTTGCCAGAGGCAAGTCAGACAGGTTCAGGGCAGGTAGGAGTGTGGCAGAGTAGGGCAAGCCTGTGGCTCCTGCTGGTTGGCAGTGCTGCAGCGTGGCTGGGGTCACATTCCACGGGCTATACTTAGGACTGCCAGCTCCAACGTGAGCTCAGAGCTGCTATAAATAGTTCTTGGCCCTCTGGCTCTTGGTGAGCCGGGGTGATGGTGCGGGGGAGGCAAAGTGGGTCATGTTACTTTACCACAAGCTCTCCTGCCAGCAAGCCTTGGAACAGTCCATCTGCCTGAGCATTTTGGTTTTCAATATTTCTGATTTCTTTGTCTGGTGATTAATGACTTGAATGCACAGAACTGATGGTTTGTTGGACTGGTCTCTCTCTCTTTTTTCCTGCCTTCCACCTTTTTTCCCTGGACGTGGCTACTTGGTAGAAAGCCCAGTAGCAGTCAAAGAGGTCTTGGAAATAACATTTGCCATATGAGAGCAACTTTTATGGTATGACATCTTGCCTTCAGAGGCCTGAATTCTTCATAGAGGAGCTCACTGCAGACATCTTTCTGCCTGCCTCATGCTCTTCCACCCTCCTTCCAGAACTCCTCCTCCATGCCGGTGCTGATTAAGCAGCTTTGCTGAAGCCACCCTTCTCGTGCCAACCAAAACTGATTTTTTGATTTCACTTCGGTGCGTCTTCACATCCATCAGGCTTTCACAACGTCTCTCACCAGTCTTAGGGAAATCTCTAGTCCTGGAGAAGTGAGAATTTGTTTCCCAGATGGCTTTGGAAATGGGAAGCAGAGATAGGAACAACTAGTGGTTCTCACAGTAAAAGGAGGCTCTTGTGCAAAGATCAGCCAAGTAAACTAGCCTTGAAAGGAGAGAACTAAGAAAGGGCAGTAAGTTCTCTAGAACAGTGGCCTGAAGGGGGTGCATGAGAGACTTTTCAGTATGAAAACAAAATGCTTTTAGCTGTTGTCATGGAGAGAGGATGCTGGACTAGCCTGACCTTTGTCTGAACTGCTACAGCTGCTGCTGTGGTCCTCTCTCTTCTTTTGTACTGCAAAATACTTCGGGGAAAAAGCGAATCCTGACTTATGCCATGTTTGTATGATGCTGACTGCAGCAAAGTCGTGGTCCATAGTTATTGGTAGTACAGCTGGTTTCTTGTTGCCTTGTACCACAGTTTTCTTACTGCCACAAAACACTCTTGAGCAGACTAAAGACTGTAAGATTCTTTGTTAACTACTTGGCTTGTTCTTGCTGTGTTTGGTCCTTCCTTCATTCATTGCCCCAGCACAATGGGCAGCAAATTATTTAGATTCATGACATGAAACAGATCGACAGAACTTCATGGTTCATGTCTCAGCACAGGACATGTCTGGGCTGCAACTCTTTAAAAATTGGAGACACAGTTTTTTGAAGAGCTCCTGTGTGTTTATTCCCTAGGAAGCACCTGACGTTCCAGAACCTGCAGGAGCACCTTGAGCGATTGCTGGCAGAGGAGAATGGCTCTGAGGACAGTAGAGGTAGGAGATACTGCCTGTCCAACTTGTGCTTCTTGCTTGTGCTGCTTAATTGAGAAGGACAAGTTGTATCATGACAGGCATTTTCCTGAGTGAGCACTGTTCTGCCTCTCTGTGCTGTAATTTATTGTGCCTTTAAATCCTGCCTGTGAGGGGCTCATCAGCCAGCCCTGCAGCAGGTCTGTTTGCAGATGGAGGCATATTTCCAGGCTAAAATGTCTGGAAAAGTGATTTGGGGGCAAATGTTGGTGATATTTTACTGATAATGATATGCAGAGCCATTGCTTTGACTGGGAGTGTGCAGTGCTATCTTCAGTTGGAGATGCAGAGGCTTGATGACAATTTTTACATGCTGGTCTCCACTGCAGGTATTCACTTTGGGCCTCAGGCTGTTCCCTGTGTTCTTACTAGCATCATTTCTTTGAATGAATCAGGCTGTGACAAGATACAACCTGGCTCCCCTCCTAGAAAGGCGAATTTTTCTTGCTGGCTGCAATCAAAGCGTAACGTGTTGGCCAAACATTTGGCACAGAGTTTAGCCTTTGAACTTTGTCGAAGTAAAATTTTCAGGTGATGTGGAAAACTAAATGTGTCCTGAATGCTGCGTTGCTGAGTTGCTGTGAAGACTTTCTTTTAAATCTCTCTCCTTTTCTGAGGTTCTCATGGTCTAACATAGGCAACATTACCTTAATCTTCCTCCCCTGTAGCAGAATCCAGGTGCTGTCGCAGTCTGGCTGGAAGCACTCAGCAGGTGGACTGTTAAATCCTGCTCAACTCTCCCTAACAGGTTTTCTGCAACTCTTGTTTCAGATCAGGTAGCAGAGGGCCGGCTCGGTCCCTCCACCGTGGTGTTGGACCACACGAGCGGCTTTGAGGGGCTCCTGCTGGTCGATGATGACTTACTTGGGGTGAGTGTGTTGCTGGACACAGCAGAAAATGGTCCTGAGGGACTAAAAGCACTTGGGGCTTCTTGGTTTGTTCTTTGTAACAGATCCCTGTCAATGGCTTTGTAGCATGTGTAAAAGGAGTCTGCCCTGAAAGCTGCAGGATCTTGGAGGAAATGAGCTCTCCTGGGAAAAGATCTAGCAGAACCACTAAGTCTCAGAAAGCTCTGAGTGGGGCTGTGAGGAAGTGAAAGGATTACCCTGGCCCAGGGGCTCACTTGGCTAAGCAGCCAGCTTTCCTGTCCCTCCCTCCAGCAAACTGCCTCTTCCTTCCTTCTGGTCTTCTTAAAAGGCTAGAAAGAGGCTAAAGCTGAGGTTTTCCTTTCTCCTTTGTTCCCACTAATTACCTGCTTGCTCCTTAGCTGATGTTCTTCGTGCAAAAAGTCAGCTGAAATAATCCACTGGAATTTAACCCTTTTCTACTTCAGTAATTTCTGCACTCCTTTCACCCCTTCACTGAGCAAGCACATCCCCTGCTCTTGAGCTGATTCCCTCCTTAGTCTATTCCTGCTTTTTAGCCTTTTACAAATCAGGATGCCCTGGTCTCCTCTTTCCCTTTAACCACCTGCCATAGTTTACTTTGGCTGTACCTAGAACTGACCCACAGAATGCATTGGACTGGCTTGTCTGTGAATTCCTTGTTCCTACCTTCATTTCCTCTTCATGGTCTGTCCCAAGATGGCGAGAGTCAGGATTTAACACAGTTCAGTTTCTAGACAGCATGTTACCTGCCAGTCCTGGCCTTTAGTCTGGACACCTTGAATCTATAGGTTTGTTCTAACTTGTCCAGCATTCATCTATCTTTCCCATGTCTTAGTCACTTTTGTATACACTGTTGTCCCAGTTCACTGGGAACCTGTCTGTCACCATGTTGCCCTTGTACTGCTGCCGTGCTGAATGCTTCACTGGGGTTTATCAAGTACAGATGAATCGTGGGAGGGACCTGAATGATTCCCTGGGGCCAGTGGGCTCCAAGTACAGCTGGTGGGGTGGCGAAGATGTCCCTTCTTGTCCCTGTACTGTCCTTGTGAATAGCTCTCCATCTTGCTTTGGTTTTGAGCGCTAGGACAGAGGGAGTGGGAAGGGCTGAACAAACCTCTCTTTTTGCCTGATGTTAAAATTATCTTTTTTTTGTTGGTCCAGGTGATTGGCCACAGTAACTTTGGGTCCATCAGGGCCACAACGTGTGTGTATAAAGGTAAGGAGATAAACCAGTGCTGCTTTGAGAAAAGACCCTGGGAAGGCTGTATGGAGAGTTATACAGCTAGAGAGCTTAGGGAATCTTGAATATGTTCCAGATCTTGAGCACCCTCTTCCACAGTTCATTCACTGGCTTTTCCAGGGAGTGAGAAGGATGGGAGATTGTGTGATGCCAGAGCAAAGAAGTGGGAGGGGAATCCTGGGGATGTCCTGAACCTCCTTTGTGTGCCACATGTGTTTCTGTGGGAGCAGTGTCAGGTTCAGCTTCTCTAAAAATGAGCCAGGGGACAGGAATTCACTGTGTGACAACTCTTTTTCTTTCAGGGAAATGGATTTACGAGGTGCTCATCTCCTCCCAGGGACTCATGCAGATTGGCTGGTGTACTCTCAACTGCAGATTTAATCAGGAGGTAGTGTACCAACTCTGGGGGATGCTTTTTAGGTCAGTGTGGAGCATTGCATTGGTGCTGTGCCCTGCTGGCATTCACACCAGAAATGCCACACACGCACAAGAAATGCCAGGCCTGCTGTTTTAAGGGTTTTTACAAGACTCTCTGGTCTGTGTCCACAGAATGGTGCACAGTGTGAAAGCCTGTGCTGAGTGTGTTGTTGTGCTCTTGCTGCATGTAGAACTGCTACGTGTTGACTTTCAGTTGGTGTCTTTCCCAAAAAGTGTGTGTGTCTGCAGTGCTGGCAGCCTGTCCCTTGGGATGGCCCTCAGCAGCTGGTGCTACAGGGCTTTTTTTGCCCAGGAGAGGGTGGGATGTTGTTTCATCTGGGTGGGATGTTTGGTGCTGGAAAGGGATGTCAGCTGCAGAGTTCCACTAACTTGTCACTCTGCAATATATGAGAAGGGAGGTGATGGGCATCCTGAGGGGGCTGCTTTGATAGAAATGAGAAGTGTCAGATGCCAGTACTCTTCTTCTGACCCAAAGATAAGCAGGGAGTGGCATATTTCTCTGAACAAAAGATCACAAGCCACTGGCTTCATTCCTGGAGTGAGGATTTTTCCCAGGCAGAGCGTGTGTGCTGTCAGCTGCTCTCCCTGTCTGCTGGTCTCCCCCTTAAAGCTTCTCTTGCAATTAGAGAAATCCTCTGTGCCTGGTGTGGTCTGAGTGTCCTCTTTCATGCTTTGGTGCAGGAAGGCGTTGGGGACACGCCAGATTCGTATGCCTATGATGGAAACAGGGTGCGCAAGTGGAACGTGACTACTACCAACTATGGCAAAGTGAGTAGCTGTCCCCCAAGAGTGGGATGGAGAGGAAGGAGGAGAAAGCAGGTGACTCCTTCTGCTCACTGGATTCTTCTGGGCCTTGTGAAATTCCCTCAGGCCTTCCTCTCTGCTTCAGTCTGTGTGCCAGCATTTGTCTGGACTTCAGGGGTGCTGGACGTGCTGTCTGGGTGCTTTGTTTAGCAGCCTCAGCAGACTGATTCCCAGCCTGGTGCTGCTGTTGGTCTGTGGAAGGCTCTGGTTCTCTGTAGCACATCAGAGCATGGGTCATTGTTGGGATAAATATACATTCCTAGTGCCGGAGGGGAAAAAGATCCCAATCAGGGGCTTTATGTGCAGCTTCCAGAAGTGCCTGAAAATGCTGTGAGCTGCTGGGAGGAGGAACTCTCTCTTCTTTAACCCTGAATCACAAGGGATTGGTTGGGTTGCAGTCTTTCTTGTGATGTTTAACCATCTTCTCTCCCTTTCCTGCAGTCCTGGGCAGCAGGAGACATCGTCAGCTGTCTGATAGACCTTGATGAGGGCACCATTGCTTTCTGCTTGTAAGCATCTTTGCTTTATTTATGTCTGTGTGTAATAGAAAGGTTTCCTCACTGCTCAGCAAGTTGCTGAACCCTATTTCTGCCCTCTCCCCTTTATGTTCCTTGGTAGTTCCGGCCTTTGTTTTTCTGCCTTGTGTTCAGAAACCATCTGAATGGGTTGCTGGGTCTCAGTTCAGTTCAGTTGAAAGCATTTGGCAGGAAGACGTTCAAGCTACAAAGTCTTTGTAAAAAGTTTGCCAGGATTTTAGAGAGAAGGGCATCTCTTGTGATGCTTAATGCCACACTTCGCTTTAATTGATTGCTTTTGTGGTCACTGTAGACCTTGCCTGCCCTAAATTCACAAGGAGCTGTGGAAAGGGTGATAAATCTCTGGTTTCCAGCTCCCATGCACAATGAGAATTGTTCTCTGGGCCTGGCCTGCAACAAGTCAGTTGAAATTAAGAACTATTAGATATTCCATGTCATCTTTCATGGAGGAGTTGACTGAAAGCATTATCCTTGATTGCCACCAGCCTCAAATAGATGAGGCCAAGAAGTCCCATGCTTTACAATGTCCTGCTGCTCTAGTTACCTCACAGATTTGGGTTGCCCTCGAAGCTGAGTGGGCTCTGCATGTTGTGTAGACTCCAGTGCCTTCCCATGCTCGTATGCAAATGGGAGTGCCCCTGTGCTTCCCGTGGCTGTTACTCAGCAGAGCTGTGACATTTGCATGTGTGCCAGGTTAAGTGTGCCAGGAGGCATGACTGACTGGTGTGTCCATGTTGGCAAGTTGCTGGCAGGGGAATGCAGATATCTGTATTGCCCAGCTGACCTGAGACCCCTCCTGCTGTGACTAAAACCTTGTGGATTTTCCTTCTTTCAGGAACGGCATATCTCTGGGAACTGCCTTTGATAACATCACGAGGGGTGCCGGAATGGCTTATTTCCCTGCCATCAGCCTCTCCTTCAAAGAGTCCGTTGCTTTTAACTTCGGAAGCCGTCCACTCCGATATCCTTTAGCTGTGGGGAGAGGAGGTCTGAAGAGAGAAGAGCCTGTCCTGAGACATCTTTGGAGGCTCTAGAGTATACACACCTGACTGCAGTTCACTTTCTGCTGTCAGCACTTGTGTGCAGAGCTGAGTTAAGAAGAGCCAGATACCTCCTTAGCTAGAGTGGAACTGCAGGACACAAACACAAGTTTCTGAAATGAGAGTTGCTTTCAGCTCTGAGTCAGCAGCTGCTGCTACAGCTAGGGGCTCCCTGCTCCCAGACACTCAGATCCTGAGAGCAAAATTCTCCCTCTGCAGTTTTGGAAACCCTAATGCTGCTGTGCTGCTGAGCCTTTTGGTCACTCATCTCTTTTACCTCCCAGTCATATGGGACCTCTGACATGGTATTAGTGTTGCCTGTTGCTGTGTGAATACTGAAGCCTGGAGCTCCTGTCAGAGCAGTCCTGGCTGTGCCTGTTGATGGCTGTAGTGAGAGCTCCAGCCGGTCTTTCTGATGAAAAAAATATTTCACACCAAGCAAAAGTGTGATGTGAAATACTTTCTGCTTGCAGTATTGAGGAAGTGGGGATAAGAGCATGTGGCTTATCCATGTAGAAGGCACTGTGGTTTGAACTGTGGGTGCAGAGTAAAGCAGACAGACTTTTCCTTGCACAGACAAAAGTCTCAAAAGGATCAGATTGCATTTTCCCTTAACACTTCCCTACTTATCCGGTGGAAGGTTACCGGCCCTTGCAAGACCCTCCTGTGGCAGACCTGGTGAAGGCTCGGAAGCTGTTGGGCTACTTGAAGAATGTGATCCATATTGGAATAGATGTGGCGGTAGGCTGACATCACTGGGTGGATCTGAGGGGCACCATGCTGGGAAATGTGGTTCTGCTCTCCCTGGCACGTGCTGCCAGCTCACGTTTCCGTACACCCGAGAGTCCAAATGCTTGCATGCTTTTACATGGGGCATGCATGTCCCTGGAGCTCTTTGGCTTGCAAAATGGGCTTCCTGATAGTTCCAGGACTTAATTTAAATCATACTGGGCTTTGTTCTCAGTCCTATGAAGTTTCATTGCCAGTATTCAAGAGGTGATGTTTGTCAGGCTCAGAACTGCTGGATTTGATTTTGCACCCTTGAAAGCAGTTTGTTCATATCCTCAGCTTTTTACTGACATCCTGTTCAGTAATGTGGTGAAATCTGGCAGGTCTGCCTTGAGTATTGTTTTGGCTGTGGCACTGTTTGCTGGAAACACTGTTTTCCACTAAGATGAGAGATGATCTGTTTATGCCCAAAGCATAGGGAATGCCATATGCTATGGTCTTGGCTTGAATGCTTTGCTAGTTGTCCTCCTCTGTAGGTGTTCCCATTTACAAATTATCATGTAAACTTAAGCCTTTTTTTAGAAAAACATTGTCAAAGTGCCTGCATGTGGTTGATAGTGATATCTGGACTGCACTACAGCTTTCCAGAGGAATAGGCCTGGCTTCTTTGACATTCTAAATTCCCAAGTTCAAGGTTTTTACTGCAGTCAGGCATGGGACAGCAACAGTGGCTGCTCCACTGGAACAGTGGCCTGTGGTTCATTCAGCTGTTGGTGTACAGGTGGATTGGGCTGGATCCAAGCCATGAGTTTTTCTGGGTTTGTCATTGTAGGAGGGGAAGCTGGTGGAGAAGGACACATCCATGTGGCAGCTGCAGGGAGAACCCACAGTGTTGATTACATTGGCTCACATCTTCAATTATTTCTCCCCTCTTATGGTGAGTTTTGCCTGTCCATTGCCAGCTTCTGTAGTGCTTGTTACAGCTCTTGTAAGGCAAAGTAAACCCCAGCTTTTGCTGGGAAGTGACCGTGCCGTGGAGGAATGTTGACCTGTCTCTCTGTCTGCAGTGCAAGGTGTACCTGGTGGAAGATGTGCTCATGACCTTCCTGTTGAGCATCCTTGAGCGAGGAGGGGCAGTGGAGTCCCACCCCCTTATTCAGCAGCTGCTGGATCTCATGTGGCTTCTTATGGAGGTGAGTTGCTGGGGTGCTGGTTCCTCCCTAGGGATCCCAGGGAGACCCTGGGAGGTGCTGAGGACAGGAGCCTTCCCCACAAAATGCTGGTAGTGTTCAGTGTCTTTCTCTTCTTTTCTCTTTGTGGTAGACCACCCTCTCAATTAGCTCATCTGGCTGCTGCTGCACACCCAGGCACTGAGGGTTGAATGCAGACACTGGCAATGAGTTAACCAGGCATTTCTAAGCTTCTCCTACTCCTAAAGGAACTGATGATGGTGAATAACTTCCTGCTTCTGGGAACATCAAATTTATCAATAAGAATAGTCTTCTGATTGTTATGAATGTATATTTGACTGTGGAGGTCTTAAGTGCTGCCATGTGCTGAAGAGATCGATCAGAGTGTGCGGGGCTGGGGTACAAGTGTGCAGTGCACTCTCACCACCTCCAGCACTGCTGGGGAAAAGCCTCCTCCAGCTTCCCTTCCTATCCATGCTGGAGGAGCTTACTCCTTCCTGGGACACGTTTGAGGCAGCTGGGACGCTGCTGCTGCTGGAGTGCTTGGGTGGTTACACAGAGCTGGTCACTGCCAGCAATCTGCTTGGAGACAGCACGTCTGCCCTTTGGAGTAACAGTTAACAGATGTGGGCACTGGCCCAGCCAGCTGCCATGAGTAGTTTAATGGAAAATTGTCATGACTCCTTCAGACCCACCATCTTAGCAGTGAAACTGGACCCTCTGGTAGGACTGCTGTGTCTGTGGAAGAGTTGGCTGTCATCCTTCTGGTTGGCTATGAGATGGGTTCAAAAAGACAACTCTTCTTATCATCACATTTACCCCAGAGTTACTTCTTTCTTTTCTGGGTGGTTCTGCCAACACTGTGTCTTGGGTAGAGCCAGGGAATGAGAGGACTGGTGACTGCCCAGCAAATAGAGCCTGGGACTTTGGCTTTTTGTGGGTGACTTTTTAGTTGGACTTTCTGCTGAAACTTGTTTCTCTGTAGCAAAGCACTGGCACCAGCTTCTGCTTGGACTCTCTCCTGTGGAGTCAGAGGGACACTGTGGGTTCAGAGCACCTGCTTTTTCAGTTCATAAATGAATGCTTCCTTCCAAGGTCTCAGTCTGGGAGCTATAGCTGTTCCTGACTCCTTGCTGTTGTTCTTCAATGTGTTTCTTTTCTCAGGAGTATGAAGTGCATGAGTGCCTCAAGCAGCTACTGATGTCCCTGCTGCGGGCTTACAGGTTCTCTCCCATCATCCCAGACCTGGGATTACAAGTGAGTTTGCACTTCTGAATCCCCAGGAATCTGTGACTAGCCAGCTTCTGTTATGTCCCCTTGTCCAAAGGTACATGATGTTTTGGATTCTGTAGTTGTTTGATCCAAAGATGGCAGTTTTGTCACGCTGTAGCTATTGGAGAGTTGTATCTTCTGCAGATGGAGTCACTTTTGCTTCTCCTGTTTTCCTAGATCCACTACCTCCGGCTCACCATTGCAGTCTTGAAGCATGAGAAATCTAGGAAATACCTACTCAGCAATGTTCTGTATCCTTTGTGTCTCCTCCTGTCTCAGTTTTCTATTCCCTCAATAATGCAGCCAAGGACACTTAAAGGACCTGTAGGTCAGGGGAGGCAGAAGCCACCCTCTCTTGAGAGGTCATTTCTCAGGTCTCCTCTGCCTGACACCATTCCCTACAAAGTCCTGCTTTGAGGGGAGGGAGCAGTGTTTTATAGTTCACATCCTAGTAACACACAGGAGCTCGTTTCTACCTGACTGACCTCTAATATCCCTAGAGCAAGATATCCCTAGATGGCACTTTCAGAGCAGTCCAGCTCTATGGTAGCATTTGGGCAGCTGCTGTGGTAGCTGCGCGGGGTTTCTCCAGGGAGAAGAGGCCTCTGGATCTTGCAGTGGTGGTTTGGAAAGGAGTCTCTCACCTACAGCTCTGGAGACATGCCCTGTACCTTTTCCCGTTGTGGCTTCTGTGCTTGCTTTAACTCCAGCACAGCTTCGACGTGCTCCGTTCCGTTGTGTTCTTCTACATCAAGAGCCCGCTGCGTGTGGAGGAGGCAGGTTTGCAGGAGCTCATTCCCACCACGTGGTGGCCAAACCGCTTCACCAAGGAGGTGAGTACGGGCACCTCCACCGGGGAGGCTGAGGAAATGTTGTGGCCTGCCGTCTGCATCTTTTCCTGGCTGAGGAAGTTGGATGGCCCATGTTTCCGGCTGTGTTAGCACTGGTGGGTCCTACAGAGCTGTGTGAGAGCTGGAGCTTTTCTGTTGCCCTGTCATCTGTTTTTGTCCCCTTAAAGGGGGTGTTTGAGGTGTGATGCTCAGACAGGGGATGGGGGACAGTTTTCTGTGGCAACAGATTTGGAAGGGAACCTCACTGTGTTTGAGGAATTACTGGGTTGATTGGAGTGTCCTCAAAATATCTCCTGCCATTACTCATTACAAGGCTGGGGGAGACCTGTTTAGGTGTGCTGCCAGCTGCAGCCACACACTGGCACATTGATTCAGGGAGTTTGTGCTCTCCATTTCACATTGTTTAAGGGAGTTTCTGGCAAGACATTTACCCTGTGCAGTGGTCTCCTACTAATCAGTGTCTGTCCCCTGACCAGGGCAAGGAGAGTAAGGAGGTGAAGGAGGAGAGCGCTGAGGAGCGATTGAGGCGTCGGGCATATGAAAGAGGCTGCCAGCGGCTCAAGAAACGCATTGAAGGTTTGTAGGGAAGGAGGGAAGTTGCCAAGATCCCACACCTTTTGTGCAGCCAGGAGCTGTTTACAAATCACATTCACTACCTGAAGTACAGCTGTGTTCCTGCCAGGACAGGCTGTGATGCAGAGGTGGGGGCCAGCCATGCTCTTTTCTGATGGCATGTTAGGAGTGCTGGGACCCCACTGCACAGACCTGCAGCCCCCCACAATGGGGCAGGAGCAAACCTGTGCATTGTTTTTTAGCTATGGATGAATTTCTTGGTAGGTGGTGGAGGAGAAAATTCTCTGTGGTGGGATTAGCTTTCTGCTGGCACCAGTTCTTCCTGGGCCCCCGCTGCTGGGGAGGGAGCCTTTCTCCTGGGGACAGGGTACTGCAGCTGGGGTTAAGAGGGGTGGTTGCTCTCCAGTGCTTGTTTTCTGATGGCAGACGTGTGTCCCCCTTTTAGTGGTGGAAGGTCTCCAGGTTCAGATTCTGAAGTTGCTGCTGAACAACAAGGACAGAGGAGGGGTAAGTGCTCTGTGGGTCTCTTGTGACAGTATCTTTATGTGATGTGTTTTGTAAGGCATAGATTCACCATCTGTTTTTCCTTCTGCCAGGGGGAAGCCTCCAGATACATCTTCCTAAACAAATTCCGCAAGTTTCTTCAGGAAAACGCTAGCAACAGAGGGGTAAGTCAGAGGGCCAGCCTTCCTGCAGGCCTGACCTTGAGGGCCCTCTGCACCTTCAGGCTGGGAACTCTGCCCTTCTGGCTGAGTTGCTTCCAGCAGTTGATCCACTGAGGTCTAGATAGGGCAGGGAGTGAGGAGGGGGAGATCTGAGGCCAGAAACCAGGCAACTTAGATAAGTCCTGTGCAGTGATTTATAGGAAAGTGGTCCTTGGGAAGTCTTAGGTGGGAGCTGAATGTCCTCCTATAGCCCCTCAGGGAGTGTGGCTGTGGAGTGCTCTGCTGCAGCGGGGCTGCTGGCTTTGGCATCCTCCTCACTGCCTGGGTGAGGACTTTTCCCGTGGCCCTGGATCAGGCTGTTGACCTGAGGTTTTGGGAGGCAGGCATCCGCCATTTTAGGAAACCCTTTCTTCACGTGCATCCCTGTGTTCATCATCAGCCCCATCTTTCATGATGGAGTGTGTGTTATCCCTCATCCTCTGTCAGACCAGCTTGTTGTTTAAGTGTCCCAAGACTTCCTGGAGGTGGAAGCTGCTGCCCACCATCAGGTCTGGGCTCTCTGCCAGAGCTGTAAGCTAGAGACGCTAGCAAGGCTGAGAATACAAAAGTTTTTGCCTGCCCCGTGTAGCCCTTTGGACTGAGATGCACTTTCACACCTGCCCTGATGCTGGACTCTCCTTCTTGCCCTAGAACTTGACTGTGTTGTGCCCGCCAGAGTACATGGTGTGCTTCCTGCACCGGCTCATCGCTGCCCTGCGCTTCTTCTGGGATGGCCACAAGGCAAAGACCCCAGCTGCGCTGAGCAGTGAAGGTGAGGCCTGGGGGAGAGGCTTTGCAGGCTTTTCTGTGGTTGGGACAAGGTTTGCCTCTTGGCAGTGCTTTCCAGGATGTTGGAAATTTTATGTCTCTAACGAGTGCTTGAGCCTTCTGTCACTGTGTATCTGTGGTTCCCAGTCACCCTGGGAAGTTCTGTGTGCAGATATATTCCAGTTAACATCCAGACCTGAGACTTGCAAAGGGACACCTGTACTGTTTGCTGTTCCCCCTGCCTGCTCTGGAGCAGAGTCCACTGTTGACTGTGGGTCTGTGGAAGGGCAGCTCAGTGATCCCATTGTCAGAGTTTAGGGGAAGATATTTTTTTGATTTTGGGGTTCCCAGACTGTGGGATTAAGGGGAAATTAAATCAGTGCCTGGTGCTTTCCCACCCTTAGACCCCGCTGGCATTCCCTTTTCTTACTTTAGGCTGACCCTTTCTCTAGACTCAATAAGTGCCTTACTATCCCTGTGGGATGAAGTGGCAGAGCTGGAGTAGCCAGGTGGAGAGCTGCCAAGTTTTCTCATGATCCAGTTTGCCCCAGTGACTGTGGCTGGAGGGAGGAAGTGCTGGCAGACGTGTTGTCGATGGCTGTTGGTTGCTCCTGTTCCTGCATGGATCTGATGCTTGCTCCGTTGTGGAAATCACCTCTGCCCTAATAGCCTGTATTTTTATGACAAAAAAAGTTATCCCTAAATGTGTTAGTCCAGGCTGGCCCCTAGGGTCTACTTTAGGAGGACTTACATGTCTTTGTGGATCCTGTGCATGGGACTTGTGGAAAAAACCAAATTTCCTCTGTTTTAGAGGCCTATGTCCCTCCTCAACTCTTCTACAATGGGAAGGTGGATTATTTTGACCTTCAGCGACTTGGAGGTCTTCTGTCTCATCTTAAGAAGACTCTGAAAGGTAAGTGCTCTCATTGCCAATACCTGAATCCAGGTCTTGGCTGGAATTCATGCAAGACATCCCAGGGAGGGAGCTGTGGGTAACGAATTTTGATTAAACTCAAGGAGAGGAGACATGAATTTTAATGAGATTCAAGTTTCTCTGAAGAAGACACCACTCCTCTTGGGTGGAGTGTCCTTTAAGTTAACAGTTTACTTAAAGGGGAGTTTACTGAATTGGGCATCTGGCAGTTGGAGGGAAGGGGATAACCTGGGAATATCCTCTGGTGTGGTGCTCTTGCTGCACCACAGTCAAGGGCTGGGAGCTGTCAAAGCACTGACCATCAGCTGGGCTCTGCTGGGCGTGAAGGATGCCCAGGATTTACTTGCTGCACCACTCTGTGCAGGGAGGAGCAGCCCTGTGTATGTACTGCAGCTGTGTGTTTGTGTGCAGCACACTACTTTGGCGCTAGGCTTCCAAAGCCTGCCTTGTGGAAGGGTTGGAAACCCCTTGCCATTGCCTTGGACTTGGTTTGTCTCTGGTTTCTGGCTAATGTGGCACTTGCCTTTGGCTCAGATGTCTCTTCTCCTTCCCCAGTGTGTTTGCAAGGTGAGGACCATTTTCTCTGTCTCAGGTTGATCCCTGACTGTTCAAAATTAGATTACTTAGCTTGAGAACCATGTAATCTCTTCTGGTTTCTTGCCAAGGTATCCTGGCCAGTTTTAAAGGCAGAGCTGTGGGCTAAAGAACACATTCTCCAGGCTTTGTACAGTGTAGCCATCAGCACAGCCTTCCTCTGTGTCTGAGTCTCAGTCCTAGTGACTTAGGGACACATCATGGGACAGCATTGAAGAGCTGGATGCTTAAAAGATGGTCACAGGCAGAGAGTTTCCATTCCTGCACTAGTCCAGTTTGGCCCTGCTGGTTGTCTCCTGGTTCCTCAGTTATCCTATTCGTAGCTGGTAGGACCAGGAGCAGAAATGGGTCCTGGGAGGGCAGCACCTGTTGCTGCTTGGTCTCTGTTCTTTTCGTAAGGGCAGATCTGTTCCATGTAAGGAAGCTTGGGACAGGTGAGCTTGTTCTGATAGAGCATCCAGCTTTTCTGGCTGCTTCTCCACTGCTGAGAAGCAGGAAAGAGGATGAACCTTCCTCATGGTAAGTAAAGAGTGACTCCTGCATTCATGGCTGCTTTGGTGTGCTCTGTGCAGATGACCTGGCTGCAAAAGCCAACATCCTGATCGACCCTGCGGAGCTACAGGCAGTGACTATGGATGATCTTGATGAAGATGAGGAATCAGCAACATCAGCAGCACAAGTGAGTTGTGTTAATCACCTGCGGGGGCCCTGGTGTTGAGGCAACAAGTTCAGCCTCTGGCTACTGGGCCAGGACTGTAACCAGTCCATGGGCAAACAGATAAACACTTGGATGAGAGTCACTGGAGATCAGCGAGGTCCTGGGCGCACCAAGTTTGAGCAGCAAAATTTTCTGTGCCCTGCTCTCTCACTACCCACTGATCTGAATGTGCTGCCTCCCCTCCATGGCAGCTCTTGGTGCTTGCATTTGCAAAGGTGCAAGACAGCTGTAGACAGAGCAGCTTCTTGCTGTGCAGGTCTGCTGCTTGTGCCTGGCGTGTGCCGTTGGAGGAAGGACTTACCCATTTGCTACCCTGCCTGCTCATCTTCCAGAGGCCACTGGGCATCTATACCAACATCCTTGCAGGTTCAAGGGGGGAACAGCAGGCAGCCAAACACAGCTGGAACTGTTTCTCCCTTCATTTCCTTCCAGTCCCAGCGCCCCTCTGCCGCCCTGGCCATTGGTGGAGCTCTTGCCAGGCCTGCCTGGCTCAGCTCCCCCACCCTGGGCCGTGCCAACCGGTTCCTGAGCACGGCAGCCGTCAGCCTGATGAACCCACGGCGGCCCCTGGGCACCCTGGAGAAGATCAAAGTGCTCACACTGCGTGTGGAGCAGCGCACGAGGGAGGACAGTGAGTACCCCTGCTGTGTGCTGACATGGCCCAGGTGGGCCCTGGCAGAATGGCATCTTCCAGCTCCCCAGAAGAATGCAGCCTCCTTACTGCCAGCATTGCTCCTTCCCGTTCCCAAGGCATGCTGACACCCAAAAGTCCACACCCAAAAGACGCCTTTGGCATCCTGAGCATGACACTGATGATGTTGTCACCCTCTGTGTGTAAGGAGATGCTGACTTAGTTCCTCCAAATGCAGTGAGACTTTGCAGGAAGGTGGTTCAGAGGCAGCTGTAGCCACACTTGCTCTGAAGACAGACCAACCAGAGCATGATGTGTGCAGCAGCAGCACCGTTGTTGTTGGGGTGGACCAGGCAGGCCTCTGAAGCATGTAGAGGGCTTGAGGAAGTGGAATTTGCATGGCCTGGGTCACTCTGAACAGATCTGACAGGTCAGCCTGATGCAGGCAGCAAGATGAGAATGGTGCGGTAGTATGGTATCTAGTGGATCACATGGGCTGGGAAGGAGCTCTGTGTTACAGAGGCACAGCAGGGCTTTGGCTTCAGAGAGGGGCAGGCAGAAGCTGAGGTGCCAAAATGCCTTGCTGAGAACTTCTTTCCTGTCTTGGGAATGCATTGCAGTTGAAGGCACCCATGGAAATGATGGTCTCTTACTGGGCAGACCCCCAGAAGAGCCAGACCAGCCCATCACTGAGAACTCCCTCTTGGAAGTCCTGGATGGGATAGTGATGATGTACAACCTCAGTGTCCACCAGCAGCTTGGGAAGGTGAGTGGCATGTGCTCTGCAGAAATCCATTCCCCCAATGTCCATGCTGCTACACAGACTCTGTTTTCTGCTTATTTAATGACTGTGTGTGCCCTGTCCTTCTGCCTACCTCCATTGGAGATCTGGTTGCGTGCTTGTATGTTTAGGGGGAAAAAAACCCTTATTTATTGTTGAAACCTGCTGCTTTCCAGATGGTTGGTGTGTCAGATGATGTGAATGAATATGCCATGGCACTGAAAGACACAGAGGAAAAAATCAGCCGCTGCCCAAGGAGGGTAAGTGTTTCTGGATTCTCAGCTTCCTTCTCTGGCAAAGCCTCAGTATCTGGCAAAAAGGGTGAAGTGCTGCTGCCCAACTGTACCAGCATCTACATCAGGCCTTGTGGGCTTCAGCTGAGACTGATAAGTGCTCTTTATAGCACTGATTCCCACTCCCTCCACAGAAAGGCTGCTGACCCCTTTCCCCCCTGCCAGTACTCCCTAGCTAGCCCCAGCGTGGTGTATGCTTTTGCATTGTTTGTCCAGCACTGAAAAAGAATGCTATAAATGGCAATGACATCTGCCCTCACATCTCTGCACTCTTTTCAGAGGAGAGATATCCATGAGGAACTGCTGAAGAGCCAAAAGGTCTTCTCCGAGAAGCTCAACCACCTGAGCCGTCGCCTCGCTTGGATAAATGTCACCATTTATTCAAAGGTGGGCAGGAGCATAACAGGAGCAGCTGAAAGGAGACCAGAGAGCCTCTGCATCTCTGCTGCTTGGCTCACATATCACAGGTGTCATTTTCCTGGTGTAGAAGCAATGTCAGTGATCTCTGGGGCTTCTTTTTCCCTTGCTGTGCATCAGAGACTCCTTTCTAGGCTTGGCCCCTCTCCTGTCCCAGGCTTGGTCCCATAGCGTTTGTTAGGACACAGCCCAGTCTGATGTGAGCTGTGCATGGTGCTGTAGGCTTTGCCTTAGGGCACTGCAGACAAAAGGGTGCAGATCAAAGGGAGATTCAGTTCTCAAGATATGCCAGAGGATAGAGGCTGCTGTGAACCATTTCTCTGAGCTGTGCTGTGTCACAGGGGGATCTCACTACTGCAGCTCTTCCTGGAATCTGTGGGATCCAAGTCAGGTGTTCTCCCCTTCTTCACTTGGTTCCCATGTAGAGAGTAGATTCTGCATTTACTATTGCAGTGGCTATTTGCACAGGTTGTCCCTTTTCCCCCAAATACAGTATTTTCCAGGATAAAAGCTCTGCTCTGTTTTCTCACAAGCAGTTTTGCTGATTTTTTCCTGACTTCCCTTGCCCATTGCCTTGCCCTGTCTCTCTTTGTGGCTTTTGTGTGTCCCAGGATGTAAACAGTGAGGGGAAGAAGGGTTCTTATGAACACGTCTGGCAGAGCTGCAGTGGCTGATCCTGACCCATGAGCTCTTTGCTCATCCCCTCCTTCCCTCTTGAGCAGGACTGCAAGGCAGAAGCTCTCCAGCTGCATTAGCATAGCCTATGCTTGCCAGAAAATAATCCTTTCTTCCCAGACTGCTCTGGAAAGGCTGAGGGGCATCACCAGGGTGCACTGCAGGTATCACTGTGCTGTCCCATGCAGAAGCACTATTCATGTCTCTAGGTGATCCACTGTAATACTAAACCAGGACTGCAGTGTCACCTTTCCTGATGAATCAGCAGCATCTGGGAGTGAAGGTTACAGCCTTCCCTGTTTGTGGCTTGTGCTGCTATCCCGGCCTGCATGGCCTGCAGGGAGAGCAGGAATGTGCCCCGGGAGCCCAGCGAGCTTGTGGAATGTGGCTGCACTGAGGAGCCTGTGCCTTCAGGGCTCCATCTCACAGTCATCTCAGGTCCCTGCTCTTTCCCAGTGGAGATATCCATCCAGCAGCTCCTGCATCCCTGGGAATTGTGTGCACTGGGGGGGTCACATCTGTATGAGTGTTGCAGGCAGTGCTGCTGCTGTTGGAGAGAAAGAGCCTGGTTCTGTCTAGGGGCGAAGTCCTGCTCTGTGCTGAGGTGTCAGAGCACGGCAGAGGCTGCTCCTTCCTCGAGGGAATTAGCCACTGGTTTATTCTGAGCCACTGGTTTATTCTGAGCCAAGGGACTCAAAGTTAGAATAAAAGGGAGTGCTACAGCTTAAAAACACTGTTAGTTTTAAAGCACATAATTCTGCCTTCAAAACATCCCTGTGGGAATTACACCTTATTTTATTACAACACTGTATTTATCTATCTCACTGACTAATCACATCTTTGTATCCCCTTGGTGTAGGCTTTCTTCTAGCTTGGCAATACCTGAAAGGATGTTTGAGGTTATCAAGTCTTAATAAAGCCAAATGCAGCTTTTTAACCTTAATAAAGCCAAATGCAGCTTTTTTGACCTTAATGTTGTTCTGCACAGTTGCTTTTTATCTTGAAAGTAACAGTTTGGCTGAGATGTGGGTCAGTGTTGAGAAAAAGGTGTCTGTTAGTCAGTTTAGTTGATTTGCACTAGTTCAGCCTAATTTACAGAATAAACCCATGAAAATCTCCCAAAGATGGTAACAACATACTTTAGAAAAGCCATTAAGCAAATGAAATGCCTTATCTGCACCTCTGATTTTAATTTTTTCTTAAATTAGAAGTGTAACTCTTCATCTATTTTTATGCAAGTGGCTATTGCTTATGCTATTTCTTGGCATTGCAGGATTTGAAATAATATTTCCTCTTTTTATGGCTTTGTTGGCGCCCATTTTTATAGCTTAAAGTTATGTAGATGCCCTTAAATTTCCTGTTTTTAATTTAGGACCCTCTGATTTTTGTTTAGAGAGACAAGAGGCTGATGTTCCTCAGGACAGTAAATCTGGTTGAATGGCTGGCACAGAACCTGAAAGGCTGTGGCTGCCTATTGCAAAGATCTGAGTTGGTGTGAGCTTTCAGCCTGTTCCAATTTAATCCCTACAATGGACCAGCTTTCTTTCCAGCAGATTTCTGGAAAGTGCTAGTGCCTGCTTTCCTTCAGGAAAAGGATTCAGCAGTGTCCTTGGAATCAAAACTCACGTGCTTGTTGGCCAGGCCTGTGTGGCTGCATATGCCCTGGTAAGGAGTAGTGCTTGAAGAGTCTCAAGGCTTGGTGAGACAAAATCGTCACGTTGTTGAGGGTCATGCTCTGAGCTTGAGGTTGGTGTAGAGATCTCTGATTGTTCCTTCCAGCTGCCACTTTTGTGGCTTTGTGGAAAGACCAAACGGCACAGATCTGGTTACTGAACTTAGAGCAGTAAGATGTCTGAGCAGCATCTCCAATATGGGGATGTTTCTGAGGTCTGAGTGTGGTGCTGGTTGTTGTTTCTCCCAAGAGAAGCTGTCAGCTGAATGGGCATTGTGTTCTTTCTGGGCAGGAGAAGATGCAGGATATCTACTGGCTGCTGCGAGTGTGCATCCGCACCATCGAGCACGGCGACAGGACGGGCTCGCTCTTCGCTTTCATGCCGGAATTCTACCTCAGCGTGGCTATGAACAGCTACAGTGCACTCAAGAACTACTTCAGCCCTGTCAACAGCATGGAGGAACTTCCAGGTGAGGGAGTGGGGACAGCTTCCTGATTCTGGCCTGATAAAATCTAAAGCAAGCCACATCCTTATGGTGAAGCAGTAGCTGGGCATCTTCCTTTCCGTGTTCGTTCCTGGTTGTGATGTGCTGCACCAGTGCGTTGTCTGAGCTGTGGGGCAGGTGGTGAGCCGTGGTCACTGTGCTCAGGTAGGGAGCCCATGCCTTGTCTGAAGCTGTCACAGGGCTGGCTGTAGTAAAAATCACTGGCAGCTGTGGGTTGTGTTTCCAAGGAGGTATCAGGAATGGGCTGGGGTGCTGTAAGATGTGATTGCCTCAGCAATTTCTACCATGGCCTTCTGGTTTCTGGGTGGGAGAGGATGTGCCATGAGTGCAGAAATTGGGTCTGCTTTCAAATTCCCCTGGGATTTGGAGATGTTCCTATGAAGATGACCACCCACTTGATGCCAAGAGTCTGTGTTTAGGTGGGTTCCATCTGTTCACATTCTGTGTTTTCCTGGCTAAATGACCTCGCTGAGCTCTTTGCGAAGAGTTCTGTGCTTTCCAGAGCCCATGAAGGTTAGAAAAGCTTTTTTTCCCACCAACAGGACAGAGCTGAAGTGTTCACATCTGTAAGTGGGGGCTGTGCCTGCTATTTGGGCAACAGCAGAATTGAGCAGTAGCAGATTTCTACAGGGCCTGCAGGCTGGACATGGCTTTTCTGCATAGACCTAGGGTGTGCTTTGTGTGCACCAGGCACCTCTTGCTTGCCATCCAACTCGACTGCATGGTTTTATCTTTCCCTGAATAACTGTTTCAGACTCTGCAGACTGAGCTGAGAGGCTCTACTGGACGTGAATGTGTCTTCCCAGCCCTCTGTTTTGACAACTAGACACACAACTGAGCTGCAGTTAGCTGTAGCAGAAATTCATTCCGTGGCCTGTGCCATGTCCACGAGAGCAGTGGGACCACAGGGCTGCCCCTCAGGCCATTGCCATGACCCTGCTCCCTCCTTTTCTTGCAGGCTACGAAGAGACCCTGATGCGCCTCGCTGCCATCCTGGCCAAGCATTTTGCTGACTCAAGGATTGTGGGCACAGGTAGGGCTGCATTCCTCTGCTTTGGGGTGATAATGTCACAGGTCTGGCCAGTGCCACTGCCAGTGGCTCACCAGGCTTCTGTTGGGATCTGTCTGCTGAATGTGTTGAGTGCTTATGCCTCCCATTCAGGGTGAGGCTGGGCATTGTCCTTTTCCTGCTTATTGCAGGAGTAGATCCATGACCTAGGACATGCTTTTGAGAGCAGGACTCATGTCCCAGCTACCTGCATGTCCAGTCTGGGGTTATTCCTTAGCTGCTTGAGCCTAAGCATGCTCTCCATGTCAGCAGGGACAGTGTGCCTCTACATGAGGGCCAGTCCCTCCTGGCCAGTGGCATTCAGGTGCTCCTTGGTGTGCTGTGTGTCCTTGGGTGCCTGGCCTATTCTCTTCTCATTCCTCCTCAGACATCCGGGACTCCCTGATGCAGGCATTGGCCAGCTACGTCTGCTACCCCCACTCACTGCGTGCTGTAGAGAGGATCCCAGAAGAGCAGTAAGTGCTGCCCTGCCTGTTCCTGGGGAGCTGGGGCAGGGCTGGGGTGCTGGCAAGGCTGGGTGGGGGAGCAGGAGGGCTGCCAAGCACCACTGAGGGTCCATGAGTTGCAGCAGGGTGGTGGAGTTGATTTGGGAGCCTTCTGGTGCCCTTGTACCAGTGGTTTTGCTCTGCCCCAGCTCCACAGGTCCTACTTTAATGTGTGTCCTGTTTAATCCCCTGTTCCCAAAACTTGTGGGCTGACCTGTGTCGTTGTCTGGCAGGAGGATCTCCATGATGAAGAACCTCCTGGCTCCCTATGAGCAGCGACCTTGGGCACAGACCAACTGGATCCTTGTCAGGCTGTGGCGGGTGAGCATCCTGCAGCCCTGCCCCTCTCAGCACCTGGGGCTGCTGGGACACTGAACATTTTACTCTCCAGTAGCAGCAAAACTGTTTTTCAGCCTCTAAGATCTTTTGTTATCTCTTTTGCCAGGGCTGTGGCTTTGGGTACAGATACACACGGCTCCCACACCTGCTGAAAACCAAGCCTGAGGATGCCAGCCTCCCAAGCCTGCAGAGTGAGTGGGGCAGGGATGGGCACTCAGGGCTGTGATGGGTGGTGAGGGAGGACCAGCCTCTTCCTTAGCAGCTCTCCCTGCTATGGGCCAGGCCAGCTGTTGGAATAGCTGCCAAAGTAGGGTGTTCCTGGCCAAATATCCAGGCCTGGTTTTTACAGCCTGGCCATCTCTACTGGTGATTCTTGCATGCCAGATGGAGAGTTAGAGCCATCGTAAGTAGGGGGTCTGCCCTCCAAAGGAGAGGAGAGAGGCCCAGGACTGCATCCTTACCAGAGTTTTGCCCTGAGAGAAGGCTCTGTGATGTGCACAGTGAACAGCTGCTGTGGGGAAGAGTTGTCATGTTTGCCAAGCAGCAGGCACCCTGTGAGAGGGAGCGGGTGCCCAGGGAGACAGGGCACTGGATAAGTTTGCAAGCAAGGAGTGTTTTATCCTGGCATCTCTCAGAGCCTGGCGGAGCCTGTCCTGCCTTTGGCACTGCAGTTTGATTCTCAGCACTGTCACTGAGCTGAGGGGTTTCTCAGCTCTGTTGTGGCTGAGAAAGATGTGGGGAGGAGAAGTTGCCTTTCTTGAGCTGAAGAACATGTCCTCAGCTTTACCCTCACAAGTCCTGGGCCTGTATGGATACATTCCTGATCCCCCTCTGCTGTAGAAAAGGCTTTGTGCCGAGACTTTGCTCCTGGAGAGGTGCACAGGGATGGGGGACAGAAGGGCAGGTGGCACATGGAGGTGTGTGCTGAGCCCCATCCAGGAAGCTGCCTATCTGTTCTAACAGCACTCTTGTTCTCTTTTCTCTCTCCTGCCCATGGTGCCTAGGAGATCTCTCTGTTGCTAGTTTCCAGAGTAAGTTTGTTGTGTGACCCTCTCTTGTCTGGTGGAGTAGCTTTAGAGAGCTCCCTGCTTCCCCTGTTCTGCTTAGAGACCCTTCTTTGTAGGCAGAGATCTTCACAAGTGATTGTCTTCCTCAGTTCCATCTCTGGGAGAAGCCAGGGGGGCTGTGTCAGTCTCTGAGGCTCCATCATGGACCTGCTCTGCACCTGTTTTACCAGGGTTGCCTCTGGGGTCAGAGCCCTGCTGAAGGCTGTGCTGGCCTTGGGTTCCTCTCATCCTTGGAGGCTGATGGAGAAGCCCTGGCACACATGCAGGAGGGACCTCATGGCTGTTCCCTCACCCTCCTACTGCACAACCAAGCCATGGAGTGGCTGTCACCAGTCCTGTGAGGTGGTAATTGAGCTTGCCCTGTCCTGGGGAGCTCTGGGGCAGGAGCAGAGTTCCTCAGCTGTCGAGGCCTTGCTCCACACATGGTGTGGCTCCGCACAGTCTGAGCCCGGAGTGGGCCGTGCTGGCTACTGGGGACTTACTCTTGGGAGGGCTATTTTAAGGCTCAACCAAATCAATAATGAATGCTGATTTAATTGAAGAGGGACAGGGGACTCAGAGGTGTCCTTGAGATGCTGCCCAGGGAAGGAGGAGGAGATGACCCCCCCTCCCCTTCACACCCATCCGTCTTCACCTCATTGCAATTTGAGCGCTGGCAGAGACAATGGGACAAACTGCTGAGCTAAGGAAATCCCTGTTTGTCTGGGTCTGCTGCTGCAGGCCAGTCTGAAGGGAGTGTGGGCAAACGCATCTTCTCTGGTGCTCCAGCTTTGTCCTGCTTTTGGGATGCTTCCTTGGAAGACTCTGCACAGGTGGGGAAGGTTTGCTCGTGCTGCCTCACAACATCCATGAAACACACAGAGCACCTGGTCTCTGCTGCCTTTTGCCCGTGCTCACTGCAGGTGAGCAATGGATGCTGCCTGGCTTAGCCCAAGAGGGGCAGAGGCTCAGGAAGGCCATCTGTGTCCCTGCTTGTTCCCAGAGTTATTCCTCAGCTCTGCTGGCACTGAGCAGCTCTCGGGCAAGCAGAGCTCTGCCTCAGTTTGGCTCCTGAGAGCAGACGGGGCTGCGCTCAGAGCTGGGGTAGATGTGCTCGGTGGCTGCTGCAGGGACTTGTTTCGCTTTCACCATGGCTTGTAGGCAGGGCCGGGTGCTGTCCCGGCACCCGGCACGTACAGCGGGAGCAGCAGCAGGGTTTCCATGCCGGGCCCAGCCTGGCTTGGAAAAGCAAGAGCTGCAGGGTGGCTTCAGGTTGTATCACAGGGCTCCTCTGCCCCAGGCCTTCTGCCCACACACCCATCAAGTGGTGGAGGGAAGGTAGGCGGGACCATGAGATCATCGAGCTGAGATGTTGTGCAACATGGGCCAGAGAGTTCACCCACGTCCCCTTCCCAAGTCCAGCAAATTGCCTAAGCTAAAGAGGACTTTCAGGAGGAGATCCTGCCTTGATCTGGCAACACCAAAAGCATCAACTGGCAGTAGTTGAACTGTCCAAGCCCTTCGGATGGTGATTGCTCGCCCTCAGAAATCCATCACTTATGATTCCTGATGGAAATCACAGAATCATGGTTTGGGTTGGAAGGAACCTTAAAGCTCATATTGGTCCAACCCCCTCCCATGGGCAGGGAGACTTTCCACTAGATCAGGTTGCTTCAAGCCCCATCCAACCTGGCTTTAAACACTTCCAGGGATGGGGCATCCATAACTTCTCTGGGCAACCTGTGCCAGGGCCTCACCACCCTCACAGTAAAGAATTTTTTCCTGATATCTAATCTAAACCTGCTCTCTCTCAGTTTGAAAGTATTCCCCCATACCTAACCTCACCTCACCTCACCTTCTGTCTCCCACTGCTGCTGCTCTGCCTTTTTCTGTTTTACAACGTTTTATTCTTCACAAGCACTTGTGTACCAGGGTAAACTCATTTCTTGGTCTTTTTCAGTGGTGAAAAACACGTGGCTTCTGTGCCTTATTCAGGAAGGGGTTTTGCTTTTCTGTGAGCCCTGTGAGGTGTTCACCCTTGCCATGTTTTTGGCAGCCCCAGAGGTTTTGGTGTCATGCTGGTGGGAACCCTCCCTGATGTGCCGGTCATGGAGCCAAAACTTGCATTAGCTGGTTTGCCAGGGCTTTGCTTTGGAGGCACACACGGATCCCAGGAGCACTGGACCATTCTGATGCCTCACACTCAGCTTTATGGATGTCTCATCCCCCAAATGCTGCCTGCTTTCCTTCTGCCTCGCCCTGCAGCTTTCCCATTGGTCCTCTCTAAATGCATTTCCAAACGGGCACACTGCCGTGGATTCACAGATACTTCTGGATCCTTTCAAAAACTCAGATTAGCGTTGGGTGGAGCTGCTTCGCTTCTGAATCTGGTCCATTTGGGGCTTTCCTCTTCTGTGCTTAAGCTCTACTGTAAATGCTGCTGTGTCCAGAGACCCCCTCGGGCTGCTGGCTGAGAAGTCTCACAATTAGCCCAGTTATAAATCTTGCTGGGTCATTAGCAAACTATAAAGGTACATAATTACCTTCCTGTAATGAAAGTATGTGACCCTGCTTCTTTACCATTATCTAGTAGGAACACTTACTGAAGGCTTCCACTTCGCCTGCTTTATTAATTTTTAACTCTCTCTAATAATGGGCTTCTGCTACTGTTAGGCTTTCTACCATTACTACTTCTATTAAATAATCCTGCTATATTTTTTTCCTATAGTTGAAAAAACTTTGCATTACCATGGTCAGTTGAGGGTGGTTTTTATGTCTTCTCCATCTGTTACCCCTTTTCTCCTTGTTTTTGCCTACCACTGGCTATGTTTGATTATGTTCACTTTACCTCTTATATTTTAACTTACGTCTTTGTTTCATCATGCTCTCAGTGACCCTTTTAACCCAGGTGCTTGCTGGAGCACCAGGGCTTTCTGGCTCCCTGATAATCTTCTTAAAGAACTCTGTGTTTTTATTCACCATTTCCCCTACCTAGATTTTCTTTTCCTCTACTTTGTGTATATTTTTGCGGGGAAGTTTCTGTTGCGGAAACATTGGCTGTATCTGTAGCCCCTTGGTTCCACGCTCTGTTGCCCACATTAAATGTATTGAGGTCAAAATTTCTGGCCTTGAAAAACTGCCAATTTCTGTTCCGATGACTGATGTTTATCTGTCATAATGAAGGCTAAGCCAAGATTGAGTGGCTTTTGTATTAGAGAGGTGCAAACTTTAGAAGCATTAATCACTTACTAGTGCCAGGATCAAGAAAGTAAACCCATCACTGAGTATCCACAGACTCCCTGTGAAATGACATCCCTGCCTGCAGGGGCACATAAGGGATGTGTCATTGCCCAGGAGGGCAGTGGTTACTGAGGTGGGTGGGAGTATCCCAGCAAAGGTGAACATACTGCAAATAAAGATGAACATGGCACCAGGACTGGGTGTTGGATACCAGTAATGATGACCTCATCTGGGAACTCATGCAAGGGATGAAGATGGTCTTGTTGTGTTCCAGGGCTTGTACCTTACGTTGCTTTCAAAGCGTAGCAGTGATCGCAGCATCTTGAGATTCAGAATCCTCTTGGGATCAACAAAAGCCAAGGAAATCCCTGTTTCCTGGTGTTAGCTTTAAAACCTTCAATAAACCTATTTACCTGTGGAGAGGTTTGACAAAAGGTGCCGGTTTTTAATGCTCTTGTAGTCTGGCACAGTCTGCCAGCAGCAGGGAAAGCATTTAAGAACCCAGAATTGCAGGTTTGGAGCAAACTCACACCACTCATTGAAAAAAGACCATGAGGAAATAGTCATTGGCTAAAGATCAGGATAAAGCAAGTAATTACAAGCATAGGAGCATCCTTCAAAAAACCAAAGCTGCCTTCAAATGAGGTAGACTTTGGCTGGGCAGTTCATCCTGAGGTCTGTCCTGACTTGCAATGTTGGTAAAAGAGGCTTTGGCAACAGACCAGCAGGACAACATGCAGAGCTCTTCCATGAGAAGTGGTGATCTCTGCCTAGAACTGCTTTGGTACTTGAAGGCTGGAAAGGCACTAATACATCATCAATTTTAATAAAAAGCAGTTTTTTCACACTGAAGGGAGGCTGGAGAAAAGAAGGCACAAAAAACTTAACCCTGCAAAAAGACCTTCAAATTCTGAATGACTGGGAGAGAAAACATGGATGGAATTCAGCATCACCAAGGGTAGAGTGGTGAAGTAGAGTGTGCTGTGCCCCTTCGTCCATCACTGACAGAGAAGACAAGGTGTGCTCCAGCACTGACTCCTGGGCTTCTCCACTTGTACCTCAGGACCAGTTCCTGAGGGTTATCCTTGAACTGGCAACCTACTGTAATCTTTTAGAGAAGAGCAGCTTGATGTCCAGTCCAAGGAACAAATTACACAACAGGAATTATGAGGAAAGCAAAACAGAACAATGCCAAAACCACGTTATGCCTCTGTGCAAATCTGCCTCGCACTTGTGGTTTGGATGCTGCGTGTGCTTCTGATTCCGCCTCTCCAAAGAAAACCTGGGAGAGATGTTGGGCTTCAGGAAAGAGTGGCAAAAGGGGCAAAGATGGGACAGTTTCAGTGTGAGAAACTGCACTAGCTGGAGTTGATCCTGTTTAAAAGACTGTCATGAAGGTCTGGAATCACAGCTAGCTAGAGGAAGTGACTGTAGAGGAGACTCTTGCTGTCTCTACCACCAGAAGGAAGGGGTTACAGAGAATAAATATTAACAAATAAAACACGTTTAATGCTAAAGGCCTACACAGTTTCAGAGGACACTGGGCAAGAAGTCCCCAGAAGACCAATAAATATGTGAAAAGGATGTCTGGCTTGGCCAGTCTCTGAGCCACATGTAGCCAAAGGCTGGGAAAGTACATGTGGGTGGGAGTAGGACATCAAAGACATTTGTTTTGATGAAACCCCTCCCAAAAATGAGCTTTTAGGCAGGATCAAAGCCAGGGCACTGGCCTGCCTGAGGTGATTATGCACTGTGAAATTCAGCACGTGTCCTCCATAATAACACAAGTTCATTGCACTTGCTAGTGGGTATTCACAGAATAATTTATCCTGTTCCCATTTCAGATGATGGTCTCCTGTCATCTGTCTCTGGCTTTGCTAATCCCAGCTAACAATCTGCCTGTAGTTATGCCTTGCTTCTTGATGCCTAGGGATGTGATGGAAGTTGTCCTGTGTTTGCTTTGTCCACACTGGCCCTTCGAGTAGGCTGCAACCCCAGAGAACTTCTGCAGTCGCAGCACAGCTTGTTCGTCTGGGCATGGCAGTCCTGGTGCTGCCAGAGTTTCCACCTGCTCTTTCCAACAGCTTCTAGTAGAGGAAAATGTAGTTAGATTGGGGGTTTTCCCTATAGCTGGTAAATCTGCTCAAGTTTTTCTTTCCAAGCCCTGAATTTTGGGTTGAACTCCAGTACCCTTCCCTTGTAGTGTTGAATGTTTTGTGAGCCTCTCACTGACAGTGGGTCCTTCTTCTGGTGAGAAGCATCTGTCCCTTTTGTGCCCCCTTCCTTTTGCTGCCCATCCTTGGGGGCTGGTGTCCCACACAGCCCTGACTGTGTTTCCCAGCTGCTGGGTCTGACCTCATCTGTGGTCTTGATAGTGAGGAAGCCCAGAGATGCCACGTAACCAAGGGGATATGTCTGTGCTCAGGCTGAACCTGGCTGGGGAGTGTGGGCAGCTCTGCCTGAGCCTGCTAAAGGCAGAACCAGCCTCACCTCCATACAGAAGCCTCTCAGGAGTGGGTTTTACTGGATACCTTCCTCCCCAGATACGGGCAGACCAGCACAGCCATGTGAGGCCAGGGTGGCCGTGTTGGCTCCAGGCAGCTGCTGCCACACTGGTAGCAGGAGCAATTAATGCTGAGCTGACCATGGGCCTCTGCAGAGCTGAGCAGGAGGGATGCTGAGCTGCAGGGCAGTGCTCCTATGCATGTGGGCAGCAGCGAGCACGGAGGGCTCTTCCCTGGTTAATTCAGGCTGGCATCACAAAGAAGTGCTTGGAGGCCCAACAGGCACGATCGGTGCTCAGAACAGTCCTTGTGCCAGCTCCCAGTGCCCTGCCATCTCTGCTTACTGTAAGGCACAGGCCAGCATTCCCCAAGCCCAGGACTGGTCTCTCAGCCTGCCCTCGCCCCTCCCTCATGGCTGCCCTGGGACCAGGCCACTGAGGCTGTTGCTGTCTGGTTTCAGAGCCGTGTCCCTCCACCTTGCTGCAGCGGCACATGGCAGACCTGCTCCGCAGCGACCGCGACCTGGCCCCCAGCTTCCTCAACAGTGTCCTGAACCAGCTGAACTGGGCGTTCTCCGAGTTCATCGGCATGATTCAGGAGGTGGGTGTGCACCAGGGCTGTGGGATGCAGCACTCGTGGGGTGCTGTGTCCTACGTGCAGCAAGGCTCAAGGCACAACTCTCTGGGCTGGGTGTTGCAGCCCTCCTTTTGGGGAGGGGCACCTTTTTAAGCTGTCTCCATTGCCTGGCAGATCCAGCAGGCAGCAGAGCGCCTGGAGAGGAACTTTGTGGACAGCCGCCAGCTGAAGGTGTGTGCCACCTGCTTTGACCTGTCGGTGAGCCTGCTCAGGGTGCTGGAAATGACCGTGACGCTGGCGCCAGAGATCTTCCTCGACTGGAATCGCCCATCATCAGAGCTGCTGCTCCGGAGGCTTGCCCAGGTATCATTCTGTGTGAAGAAACAGCATCTGGAGGGGCGTGGGGACCCCTCTGCCCTCTCTCCAGATGTGTGGTGAACTGGGGGCTCCTGCTGCAAGTTCTGTTGTACTTAGAGCTGCTGCAGAACAACTGGTGCTCCCTGACATCTCTGCTCATCAACTGCTTCTCCTTTGCAACTGGTCTGGTCACAGCTGATTCCTACCTCTGCTGGGAGGGAGGGTGGCAGCTGTTCAAACCTTCCTTATGAGGGGCCAGTAAATGCTGAATTCTCCTGTGACAAGCAGTGTCACGAAGTCTGGAGAGGAGATGTGGTACATCTGGGTAAGGAGCTATGGAGGGTATAGCTGGTTTCACTCCAATGTTTGGGCAGGCATCTTGGTCCTTTATCCCTCAGTCCTAGAACATGGTACCAGATGTCTCCACTTTCCTGCCACAGTGACTGGGACAGCCCTATTCCAACTCACTACACCCCTTAGGCTCCAGTAAATTAGTTTCTTTTCTAAAGCATGAGCAATCCTGGAAAGCTCTGAGGGCAGGCTGCCCTTGTACAAGCTGGACTGGTGGAGAGCAGTCACATGTACCTTACCAGTACCCCAAAGGTTGAGACTCAGCGCTCTGAGCAGATCAAACAAAGCAAGAGGTAGTGGGGTCTGATACCATAATCATGAGGGAAGTGCTCAGCTGAGTGAGGAGGAAAGTGAGGGGCCCTTAGCAGGTGACTTAGGCAAGCTGGGGAATGTGCAGCAGAGAGTGGGGTGCTGCAGCTTCCTCCTTGCTACCTGGTGCTGTTATGAAGCTGTGCCCCACCACTGACCATGCCCACAGAGGGGTGCAGTGTTCTGCTGTTGTGCCTTGGGGCAGCAGGAAGAGGGATGCTGCATCTGAGAGATGGTGCTCGGCTTGCAGCGGTTGTGTCAAGCCTGGAGCGGTCCCCACTCCTCCCACTGGGGAGTTGGGTGAGAGCTAATGGTGGCTAATTAAGTATCTTCACAGCTTATTCCATCTCTGCAGGTTGCTCTCTGCACTCACCCCGTGCTTCAGAGCTGGTAGGCCCATCCTGCTGCCAGCTCCAGGCAGGGCAGGACCTGGACTGTGCTTCACCCTGCTGACACTGCTTTTGCCCACGGCTGCCAGCTTACTCTTCACAGGCTCTGGCTGTCCTGGGGACTGTAGCTTCTACTTGCCAGGAGCTTTTATCTGCAGAAGTAGCTTGGCTTCTGTAGGTGGGAATTCAGATTCAGGTGGAAGGTGTTGACATTCAGGTGTCTTGACCTCAGACTGACTCTTTCCTGGGAGGTTTTGGTCTGGTACAACCACTGTGTGTGGTACCACTCCTTCCATGCCAGGGCCAAGCTAGGTGTGTGCTGTGAGCCTCCCTCTGTGCATCCACCAGCTCTCAGGCACTGAGCCTGAGCTATAACGACGTGCTGCCCCAAAGCTCTTTGGATGCTGCTCACAGGAAGGCCCATCCAGAAAATACAAACCCTCTCTGCTTTTCCCAACACAGCTCTTGAACCAGGTGCTGAACCGTGTGACAGCTGAAAGGAACTTGTTTGACAGAGTGGTCAACCTCCGTCTGCCAGGTGAGTCCACTCTGTCCCTCTGCATGGAAAACATGCTGGGAGCATGTCCTTGGGAAGGGAGGGATGATTTGTACCGAAGGGCAGTGCAGGGCTGGATGGGATCAGACCTCAGACCTGCCCTGCTCTGCCTGTCACACGGTGGCAGAAGCTCTTACCTTTCTCTTTTGCTTCCGTAGGGCTGGAGAGCGTGGACCATTACCCAATCCTGGTGGCTGTGACAGGGATACTGGTCCGGCTGCTGGTGGACACTGATGTTCAGGGGTGAGTGGTTTTTGCCTTCCAAAGCATGGGGTCTCTGTGTGTGGCACTGCTCTGGGTGCTGCAGTGGTGCCATGGGAGGTGTTGCAGGAGCAACATGAGCTGTGGGGACTAAAGCAAGGTGAAGCTGATGTGTGTGGAGCGGGCAGAAACCAAAGAGCCACATTCCCTGTAGTAGCTGCATCCCAGTGCTACTGCTGGGTGCAAAGCCCCTTCCTGTGGTGGTGGAAAACCCTTGTGAAAGGTGGCTGTGAGGTGCTGTACTGACAGCACATGTACACCTTGCTCCTTGGGCTGGGGTCTGGCACTGTGTCTCAGGAAGGCATCAGAATGCATGCAGAGCGCTCTGGCTGCCCAGACGTGTGCCACAAAGGTGAGACAAGTCTTCTCCAGGCACCTGGGTGATGCTGATTTTAAGATGAGACAAATCTTGTCTTTATGGTAGCCAGTTATTCAGAGAGGCAGCACTGGGGGAGTGAGTGGCTGGACAAAGCCACAGCTGACCTGATCATTTATGTGTCTGTGTCTGCTTGTTCTGAGTCCTGCGAATAGACCTGTTCTGACACTCTGCAGCCCTGCCTTTGCTGTCTCCCAGTGTCATTTGCAGGTGTCTTGCCTGGTCACTGTGCTCTAGGCTGCTGTAGGAGATGACGCTCTTCTGTCTGTGCTGCACATCCTGCTTGTTTTCATGTCTGGAGAGCACAATAGTCTCTGGCTTTGCAGAGAGCAGAGTCCCATCTGGCCGAGCGGCTCAGCCCTGCAGCCAGTCTTTCAGCTTCTTCTCTCAAGGACTCAAAGATGTACACAACATATATCTAATTATAACCTGCCTCCCCTGGCTGCTGCACCAATCTCACAGCCCCCAGTGTGACAGTGCCAAAACCTGGGCACAAGGTCATTGATCAGTGGCCTTTCTGGGCTGTGAACAGAGGTGGATTTTGCTTACCCCCAGAACCTTGCTCCATGGAAAGGGCAAACATCATGAATTTGATGCCACAACTAGACACTTCCTCCTGAAGGGAAGGGGGAGGTGATGAAACAGTTCCCTGCATGCCAGGATGAGAAGTCCTTCCCTGCCTGTCTCTCCGTTGAACATCTGTCCCAGGCCAGGTCACTTGTCTGGTCAAAATGGAGAAGGGTTGTCCCTCAGTTTATCAAACTCCAAAGAGTGCTGGGGAGATGGTAGTGGGATATCAGTCACATCCTTCCTAGCCTGCAGGGAGTCCTGGGGAGACAGAAAGCTTCCAGACTCTGTCCTTTCCCTGAAAAGCCCGTTGTGCTTTGGGTTTGTGAATTCCAGGCAGCCAGTGTCATCACCAAGTGGCACTGTCCCCTGTGTGCCAGCAGCATCCTTCATGCCTTGGGCTGCACCATCACAAACCAGAGGCACTGTGCTCTAGGGGACTGGCAAGTCTCTGATGTTCAAGGGCTTTGTAGTCACTTCCCTGAGCACTGGAAAGGAGAAATAAATGCAAAGTAGTGGAGTGATGCATGAAAAGCATCGTGTCCTTAAGGTGGACCTAACTGAGCGAGGGAAGCAGAAGGCGGAACAGGAAGAAGCCCAGGGAAAAATATCCATAAACCAAAATTCTTCTGTGTGATTTTGCAAAGCTGTGCACTAAACCTGAGGTTTGATATGTCAGTGATCTATAAAAGGCAAGCAAATGTTGCAGGGGAGCCACTGAGGTCAATCAAGACAAAAGAACTGAGACAGGTGGCTTGGAGACCCTCTACTGCTGCCTGAGCAGTGGGGATGGCAGAGACCAGGCAGAGATCAAAGGCAGAGTATGTCACGGGGAAGGGAGAACTGAGCCCCCACCCTCTTGGCAGCGCTCTGAATTGAGGAATGGGTGTTGCACCCCACTTAGGGAGCAGTTCTGCTCCATGCAGCCACATTGAGAAATGGCAAACAGAGATGGGATGGAGAAAACCAGCAGGTGTGAGCGGAACCACTGGAGCTTTTCTGCTGCCTGCATTCCTCGAGGGCTCAGCCCTGGTTTCATGCTGTGTGCAAGGCACCATCACCACAGGGTGCTGAAACCTGGGAGGTGCAGCTGGGGTAACAGTCACCCAAAACCCAGGGAGATGGTGATGGTCAATGATGGCTGGCCCAGAGCACAGCAATGGGAAGCATCTGTCTCCAGGTGCATGAGTAAGAGGAATGGAACAGGAGAATTCAAACCTTCGTTGGGTCTGTACACTCCCATGGGAGATGATTGCCATGGCTGAAGTGATTTAAAGGGTCCTGTATGTAACCAGGCTCTCCAGAGCAGACCCATTTATGTGAACTCATGTGTAGACAGCTTTTCCTTTTTCCTTTCTCCCTCTCAGTGCAGCAAGCAGGATAACAGGACAGGCTTTTGTCCTTCCCCAGAAGCACTCTGCCTGGGCAGTGCTGAAAGCTGGTAGAAATCTCTTCCAGGTCCCATTTGGTAACTCCCAGGTTGCCAGAAATCATTAACAGAGAGATTTTTCCAACCCACATTTGCACGTAGGAGCGTCCCTGTTGGAATTACCAGGGACAGGGTGACCTTGACTGGTTCCCTGTGAGGAGGCCGTGCCCCAGAGAAGAGGACAGAGACAGGACCTTGGGAGACTTCCTTGGTTTGGCTGTGTTTTTTCTGGTTGCCTCTAACCCAGCAAGCAGACGCTGTGCCAGGCACTTGGTTGGAAGGTGCTGCAAACATCTGGGATGTAGGGAATGGGAACATCTGGGATGTAGGGAATGGGTTCATCTGGCAGTGAAGGAACAAAGTCCCATTTATGGGATGAGAACGTTGCAGTGGGGAAGTAAGTAAGTAAGTAGAGCCAGGACCCTGCCAACTCATCCAGTCGCGTTATCAGGCTGCAATCAGATGCCTCAGCTACTCCTTTCCCAGCACAGGACTCTCATCCAGGCATCAAGTCCTCTTGCTGTTGACTCCTGGCATCAAACAGAGCCATTAAGCACAAGGAGAGGGAACATTGCCCAGGCCAGGCTGTGGTGAGGCAGTTGATCCATCATTCGCCGTAGCTCCATCGCGGGCTGTGCTTTTGAGAGAGCAGAGGTGCATTTCCTTGCTGGGTCAGGCAGGACCAGCTGGTGCTGCTCGTGGTGAGCCCAAGTTTCAGTGCCTCCTCCCAGCCCTCGAGTCTGAGAGCTGTTGGGCACCACTGGGAAGTGGCAGGGCCCAAGGGCAGGGATGTCCCTTTGCTCCCTCTGCCAGCCTTAATGACTGAGCAGGGAGGAGAGGGAAGGCAGGATCTGCCAGGCTGAGCCAGGAACTGGGCTGAATCCATGCCACAGACCCTGGCTGTCCTCAGGCAGTATCATCCTCCCGTTTGTCTGCTTGCTAAATAATTGAGCAGATTTTCTATTAAGCCTCTTTCGGAGTGAGCTAATGGAGCGGCGTTGGCCAGAGCTGGTGTCAAGATCCTGGTGAGAGCGAGTGGCAGGGGAAGGGGTGAGGCCCAGAGGTGAGGCTGTGGTCCCCTGTGTGTGAGGGCATGCTGTAATTAGGACGGGCTTTGTGGGAAGTGAGTGGCCATCCCAGAGTGGACATGAGCTGTGTTGTGTCAGGGCAGGGCTACTGCTCTGCTCCTCGGGCTTTCCCCGTGCTCCCTCCATCCCCTCAGAGGCAGGGAGGTGATGCTGTCAGGGTGAGGAGAGGATTGGGGCACATGCAAGGAGCCAGTGAACCAGTCTGTACAGGACAAGTCCTGAAGAGCCTTCAAGGTGCATCTCCCAGGGACTTCTGCATGAAGGATGGAGACGACAGAAGGAAAAGCACTGTGCTCACCAGGAACATGGTGGTACCAGCCATCAGAGCACAGGACAGGGACCCTGGACCAGAAACAACCATGCTGAGCCAGTGGGATGCTGAGCAGGAGCCAGTGGGACATGCCAGAAGCAGCACTGGGCTGGTGTGATGTTGGGATATTTCTGCCTGGGTCTCTGCACTCTTCTCCTGTGTAAACTACAGATGGGTGCAGAGAGATGGGCTGGGAGGAGACGAAGAGGTTCCCAAGGCAGAAGTAACATATTGGTGAGCAGAAAGGTGAGGAGGCACAAGACCGGGTGGGAGAGGAAGGCTAAGAAGACTGCTCAGTTGCTAAATGGTTTTGGGATCACCTCTGCTGGAAAGATCAGAAGATTCCAGTCTGCAGGTTCCTAAAGAGCCTGGCCACCCACCTGTGTGCTTGAGTGCTGCTGAGACACTGGGGGCTTGGCTGGTCCTGTGGACATGGTAGTTTTCTGCATAGTTCCCCTAAAACTTTGTAATGACTGATCCCTTAAACACTAGTGCTCCCTCTACAGTGTTGGTGAGCAAGCTGTGGTGGAAGGAGGGGCAGGAGTAGACATTGCACAGACCACACAGTCTGAAGGAGTCCCTGGTACCTTGCTCTAAAGGCTCAGAAAATGGGTGGTACTCCAGTTTCACAGTGTGTAACATCGGGGTGAGCGTGAGCCAGAGCACAGAAGAATGATTAGCTCTGGCCTAGGTTTCATGGTTAAAAAAGGAGTGTGGTCAGTGTTTTTACAAGCTGCCAGCTCCAAGTGCTGCGTCCTGAGTGATGGGACTGCCAGGGCTGGGCTCTCTCAGCCCCTGGGGACTGTCAGGCACATGCTGGGAGGCAGGATCAGGCCTTCTGCTGGCCAGCACCAGGCTTTGCTGATTTGAGCTCTCTGGAAAACTGTGAGCATCATGAGGAAAGGATCCAGGCCCCACTATGTTCATCATGTGTCCATCCTTGGCAACAGGAGGACAGGATGGAACTGGCATTCAGTGCACCCCTGTTGTCCTGGCTGAGGTGTGAAGTGCCAGGGGAGAAGGAGTCAGTGTTGGACACTGGTCCCCAAAGCTAGTCCTTATCCCAAAGCTGGTCCTTATCCCAGAGCTAGTCCTTATCCCAAAGCTGGTCCTTATCCCAGAGCTGGTCCTTATCCCAGAGCTGGTCCTTATCCCAAAGCTAGTCCTTATCTCAGAGCTAGTCCTTATCCCAGAGCTGGTCCTTATCCCTGCACACGCTGGCACAGGTCCCTGTGTGCCAGGGCCACCAAGCTTTGTGCTGACCCATTACTTTACCCTGCAGAGTCAAGGAGCAGGAGGCAGGTTTGGCAGGGAGCCAGGGGTGTAATGGTGGCGATGGCTGCCAAGAAAGGACAGCGTATTCCTTAGGGAACATCCATTAGGTTTCCCAGCTCATGCCTGTCAGAGAGGCTTTGCTCCTGGCTGTTTTTCCTTGCTGAGATGTTCTGCCTTTCAGGCTGCTTAATGAACTGCTTAGACAGTTCAAACCTTCTCACAGTGCTCATTGGATCAGCAATGTGGTGTGGGATCCTTTCTGAGCATCAGGAACGTGTGAAAAGCAGCAGCAGGCCTTTCCTGGGTAAAGGCAGTGGGATCCCTTGAGGGCAGCAGGGATACAAACCTCAGAGCAAGTCCCTGGAGAGCAAGCCTCAGCTTTCCTGCAGGGGTAGGAGAATTGCAGCCAGCCTAGAAGAACTCTCCTGGGCTTTTTCAGGCTGGTGTGTCCCTGAAAAGGCCCCTGGGAGCTTTTCTTACACTCCCTGAGCTTTCCCCAAGCTTCAGTCATTATCCTCAGCTGAGGATGCAGGTTTGCAGGAACACTAATGCCTGGGAAGCTGGTGTTGGCAGTGGGGAAGGGGGAGATTTTCTAGCAGTCAGACAAGGATGATAAGGTGATAATGGGTGGGTAACACCCACTCCGGGTGCTGGGGCCCAGAGCAGCACTTTATCTTTCCTTCTGGAGGAAGATGTGGTGCTTAGATACCTGGCATGGGCTTGGCACTGTCTCGGCAGGTGCAGAGCACACTCAGATCAGTGTGGACCTGGGTACAGTCAGCTGGGTCTCTTCTCTTTCCCAAACATTCCCAGGTCAAATTCAAACCTTCCTTCCCATGGGATCCCTGTCTGGGTGCAAAGCCGGGGGTGCTGGCAGCACCCCAGCTGCACCCTCAAGGTGCCACTCACCTCTGTGTCTGACACCGAGGCACCCCATCACCCCCTGGCAGCCCCCGGTGTGGCCGGCACGGCGTCCTGGGCCCGTCAGGACACTGTGCTAACGTGAGGTGACAGGGCCAGCGGTGGCGGGTGCAGGCAGCGAGGGCACAGGCCGGCGGGGGCTGTCGCTCCGCATCCGTCACCTCCGCCAGCCACGGGGCACGGATCGCGCGGAGCTGCGCAAGGTCGCTGTAAGGAGCGGCGCTGGGAGGCCGGGCTGGCTCAGGAGAGCCGCTCTCCCAAACACTCGCCCCCCTCCTTGGATGGGGAGGGGGCGGTTTTGACAATTTATTTGGGCGCAAAATCGAGTTTTTGCTGGGATAAAAGCTGCTTGTTTCCTGGCCAAAGAAGTTGAAGGATGTGTGCTTGTGTGGTCCCGATGCCGCAGGGTTCTTCCCCTCCCACCAGTCACAGGGCTGCCAGCAGCTCTTGGGACCAGGGTGCTCAGCTGTGGGAGGGGGCTGCAGGTCTCCGAAGGGTCCTGGTCCCCATGGTGGCTGAGCTGTGCTCCTGCCCACAGGGTAGCCCCAGCCTCCCCCGTGCTGCATGGGATGGCTGCATGCTCCTGCTCCAGCTGTGGATGGGATACTGGTGACTGGCAGATGGGTAGGATACCCTTATCCCTCTGTGGGATCAGACAGGCATTTTGGGGGGGGGCAGAACCACTCCCTGTTTCAGGAAGAGGCAAGGGTGGGTGCCAGGCAAGGCAGCGCAGGTGACATGAGTGGGGGGCTCCATCTGCAGGGAGCACCAGGACTAAGCCACAGGCAGGGCCAGTCGCATCCGTAGCGGTGCCTTTCCCTTGCATCTAAACCCTGCTTGTTCCTTTCGGGGTCTGGAAGTGCCCTCTTGTCAGTCGGTGCTGCTCCTTCCCTGGCTCCCAGGCATCATTCTGGGGACCTGCCCTCCCAAGGACAAACCACTGGATGCTTCTCTCTCACCAGCACCAGGCCACCAGCACATTTAACCCCCTTGCCAAGGCCACCTGAAGGCCATTTGATGGGAACAGAGGCTGCCAATCCAGTGCGGATTGCCTGGCTCTGTATGCTGGGCCCGCAGGAATTCAGGGCTCCCTCAGCCTGCCACCGCTGTGCCCGTGAGCTGCGGGGTGGCTGCACACTGCTGCAAGGGCAAGGAGACACTCAGCCCAGGGTGAGCTTAAAAAAATAGGCATTTTTATTCCAATGGAACCTAGAGAATTACGACCCAGGAGAGGGGAGGATTACTCACATTTATCGATAGGCTGATTAGGTTACTGCCTAAATAGCTGTGCTTGAGCAGCGCGTGTCCGCCTCAAGGAGAAGCAACGAAGGAGCGCGTGGTGCATCGGAGACCTCAGTGTCCTTGCAATGCGGGCTGGGGCGCTGTGTCTCGTCACCTAATCCTGCCTTGACGATTTACAGCTCCTCGGGAAGCAAAAGCTTGTACGGTTTTCTTGGCTGCGTGGCTGGTCAGGCGCTGAGCTCCATCCCTCCTGCGTGGCCACATTTGGGGAGAGGGTGTCACAGTCCCCTGCTCCCAGCCATGCTGAGGGCCCTGGCATGAGCCAGGACAGTGTCTCACTTGTCACAGCTATTCCTTGGCCTGAGGGGTCTGTGGCAGTGGTGTCAGGTTGGGCATCTCATACCTGGGGACGTGGCAGACCCCCAGGCCTGGTGTCACATTAGGGAAGGTGGGTGCCCAAACGAAGGGGTGTTTCTCCAGCATGCTGGGTTCATCAGCATTACCCTTGTGCTAACTCAGCCATTGCCAGTGGATTATGCAGGGTGCTCTTGCTGGGCACCAATGTGCCTGTGGCCCAGAACCCACCAGGAGCTCATGGCTGAAGCGCTTTTGGGTGATGTCAATCACTCCTGTGGGTCGTGGTCAAGCCAGGAACTCGGGATGCCCAATAATCCTGTTCTAGCAGCAATGGAGGAGACCAGCTCTCAGGAGGCCTCGGCTCTGCTCCCAGTTCTGTCCCACTAAGGAACAATGGGGGTGTCAGAAAAGACAGAGCTGATGGACTCTGAGTCCGACTTGACCTGCAGGACCTTGGGGTGCTTGGGGTCGGGGAAGTCCTCGCCGAGGGCCAGGCGGATCTTGCCATTCTGTGTCTCCCTGATGGGCTCGAGGAAGACAACGTGTTTGTTGGCGCTGGCCTTGCGGTTTGGCCCATCAGTGGCAGGAGGAGTGGTGCTGAGGATGGAGGACTGGGCGCTGCACTCCTGCGGGGGGCTGAGCGGGGCCGGCTTCTTGCAGCAGCCCAGGCAGCGGCACGGCGTGAGGTACAAGTAGATGATCACCAGCACCAGGCTCACAATGCAGCCCAGCAGGGTCGTGAGGCCGGTGCTGAAGGTCTCCTCAGCTGGCTTGGGGTAGAGGACGGTCACGTTGAGCTCGCACATCCTGCTGAAGTTGTAGGGGCTGTTCATGGCCAAGCCTACGTAGACCCCCGAGAGCCAGGGCTTGGCTACGGCGATCCTCAGGCTGCCATTGAGATAGACCTCCAGGGAGAGATTGCTGTTCCCGGGGTGTTTGATGGGCTCGTGGTGAGGGGTGATCCACATGTAGGTGGTGGCTGCGTGCGGCAGGCTGGTGTTACTGGTGTTACAGGTGAGCAGGATGGGCTGGCCCACCATGGCCTCCAAGTGCGAGAGGTCTGCGTCTTCGGCGCCCGCCGAGCAGTTCTCAAACATGTGGCTGTGTTTGAGGAACTTGATCAGGGACCGGGGCACATTGTCAGACACCTTGCAGGTGTGTTCCTCCAAGAAATCTTTCACGGAGCTGAAACCTTGCTGATTCCAGCGCTGAAGCATCAGGTAGAGCGGGCAGCTGCACCTGATGGGGTTGTTGTGCAGGTACAAGCCATTGCCGATGTTTTCGGGCAGAGCCGCCAGGACCTCCACGGGGATGCTGCTCAGGCTGTTGGAGGAGAGGTCCAGCGTGCGGAGGTTGTAGATTCCCAACTCCTGCACCGCATGGAAGGGGAAGGTGGTCAGGTTGTTCCAGCTCAGGTAGACTTTCCGCAGACCACTCAGCTTGGCAAAGGCGTTTTCATCCACCCGCGTGATGCGGTTGTTGTAGAGCAGCAGCTCCTCCAGGCTCACCAGCGCCTCGAAGTAGTGCGTCTCCACGGCGTGCAGGTAGTTGGAGGACATGTCCAGGTGCCGCAGGAAGGAGGCATTGTGGAAAGCCCGCGGAGAAAGGTTCCGAATCTCGTTGTGGCTGATGTGAAGGGCCTCGAGGTGCGGGAGGGCGGCCAGCCAGCGGTCGTGGAGCTGTGTGAGGGCGTTGTGGCTGAGGTCCAGCGTGGTGGTGGTGGGCGGCAGTGCCTGGGGCACCCGCAGCAGCATCTGCCGGCTGCAGCTCAGCAGGTCGGAGGTGCAGATGCAGGCGGCGGGGCAGCGGCGGGGCTGCGGGGAGGCTCGGGGGGAGCACAGCTGGAGCAGCAGCAGGAACAGCTTTGCCACCCGCGGCCAGAGCGGGTCCGCGGGCACCGGCGAGGACATTGTGGCGGGCAGGAGCCTCTCTACAGCCCGGCGGCACAGCCAGGCTCGATGAGACGCGAGAGAAAATCTGCCGCCGTCTCCCGTCTCACCCCCAGTGCCGGCTTGGCTCTACCAAGCATCCACAGACGCCCTTTTGCACCCCGCGAAAGAGGATCCCGATTCCAGCCGTGGGGCTTGAAAAGACCTACGGGGCGGCATTGCCCTGCCCGGCTCTGCCGCGGCTCACCCGAGGCTGCCTCGTACCTGTGCTCCGGCCGGCCGGGGGCTGCCGGGGGTCGGGTGGGAGCCAGCGATCAGCATCAGGGGGCTGAGGCGCTCGGGCGCTCCGGGGCTGCGTGTTGGCTTGGGCGGGCGCCTCGCTGCCTCCTGGAGCTGCTCATCCCTGGAGTGCGAAGTTTCTCAGGGCTCAGCGCCGCCGGGGCACATCCGCACGCTGCGAGCTCCGGGGAGCCCCGTCCGGCTCCGTCCCGGGCAGCATCTCCGGGAGCGCGGTCCCGCTCCTGCCCCTATTTACGCGCGGGCGGTGCGCGGCGAGGGGGCCGGGCGGGATCCCATTGGCCCCGGCGCGGGGAGTGGTGGCCGCGGACACCGTGGTGGCACTGGCCCGGTCCCTGGCCCCGTCCCTCGCCGTGGCCCTCCCTGCCAGTGGGCAGAGCGATGCGCAGCCAGCACGGACCCTGCGTGGTCGCTTGTCCCCAGGGGAGCTCAGGACCCCTTCGGCCGTAGCGCTGTGCAGCCGCTGCAGAGCCGCGACCGGCTGTAATCCATACGGCGGCTGCTCCGCCAGTGCCCAGCCTCTGGCAGAACGCTGGAACGCCGTCACCTCTGGGAGCCCCTCGTGTCCCATCCTGCATCCAGGCTGGGAGTGGGGATGGCGGTCACGCCCCGGTGCTGCTTCTCTCCCAGCCGCGGTCCTTCCCGCTGCCCTCACCCTCGGCACCCCCACTTCGGCCCTGGGGGGAGCAGGGGGGCTGAGCCCGGCGGGGTCCCCACGGCAGAGGGGGTGCCGCGGGCTGCTGGCAAGGAAGGAGTGGCCATAGGGTGAAGGACACGCAGGAATGTCATTATCCGGAGCTCGGGTGGTTAGTGGGAAGAGGAGAGCTGGGGAATTGGTTTCCATTAGGGCAGCAAAAAGCTAATTTGGCGGCTGCGGCTGCTGCGAGTCAAGGGGCTGTTAACCCCCTGCGCCCCGGCTCAGCCTGTGCTGAATGGCTGATCCTTTGCCCCTCCTGCTGCTGGGGGGGCTGGCCACGGAGCCAGCTCTGCTCCTTGCCGAGGGCTGTTACCAGGCCACGGCACTGGTGCCCGATGGAGACAGTCATTAAGGCGACCTTCATCCGTCCTGGCTGTCCCCACTGAAGCCAGGGAGAGCCACGACTTTTCCCTCCTGCGTTGTGGGGGGACCCGCTTGCCCTGAGGGCACCTTGAGCTGTCCCCTTGGTGCAGGAGGGCCCCAGCCCCTGGCGTGAGGCTCTGCAGAGCATCTCCCCTGAGGTGCTGTGACCGAGGGCAGTGCTGGCTGCTTCAGCTGCCCTGCAGCAACCCAGGCTCAGGCGCTGGCCCGAGGGCTGCAGCCTCAGCAAGTGCTGAAGCACCACATCGATCCCAGAGCCTCTGAATCAGGGTGGCAGAGGAGGAGGAGGATCGCTGCTGCTCTTTGGCTGCGTTTGAGCACGTTCCCCTGGACTGAGGGATCAGCAGCTGGGGATGCTGTTGTGGGAGCACAGGGCGGGTTGTCTGTAGTCTGAGGTCTGTGTCCCTTGGCAGGACCGAGCGTGCGACCGCGGTGCTGCTGGCGGATCCCTGCTTCCAGCTGCGCTCCATCCAGTACCTGCTGGGCCACGCCGAGCCCTCGGCCCTGGCTGCAGCCGCCCCGGCCACGGACAAGCGCCACTTCTCCCTGCACACCTGTAAGTGTTGGTCCTGCACTGGGACCTGGGCTGTGCTCACCACCCACCACAGCTGGGGAGGGAGGAATGGGGCTGCCGGTGTCCCCTGCAACATGTCCCAGCCCTTTTAGTCTTGGGGACAGGTGTCTGTGCCCTCCTCCACCAGCCCAGCAGTAGCAGTTTGGATGGGGATGTATCCAGTGCCAGCCAGTAGTTCTGCCCTTCTCAGTGCCCAGTGCTCCCTGTCCTGGCTGGTCCCCAAGGGCAGCCGCAGCCCCCGTGCATCACTCAGCAGCCTCAGGGCAACCTGAGGGTCCCACCCACCCCACACATGCCCAGTTTGCCCCCCTAGACACAGAGTACATCAGTGCTGAGGAGCTGGCAAAGGTGGAAAAGATGCTGAACCATCTGAGTGAGGAGTCCAAGCAGGCGGCTGCTACCACACTGGTGAGTTCTCCCCCTGCCCCAGCCCTGTCCCAGTCCTCAAGAGCAGGCCTGGGACACGGGGCTTTGGCCACCACTGCTAACTGCCTGGTAACGCCCACAGCCCACCAGCGAGGAAGACCTGTGCCCCATCTGCTACGCACACCCCATCTCGGCCATCTTCAGGCCCTGCTCCCACAAGTCATGCAAGTGAGTAGCTCCCATGTCTGACCTCCACCCTGGCCCTGCCCTGTGCCGTGTGGATGGGGGCTGATGCTCTTTCCTCCTCTGTCCCAGAGCCTGCATCAACCAGCACCTGATGAACAACAAGGACTGCTTCTTCTGTAAGGCCACCATCACAGGGGTGGACGACTTCACCAAGCCAGCCAGCTCCTAGAGCCCAGCCCCACACCACGGGCTCCCCCAGCCGAGCAAGGCAGCCCCCCTGCCCCATGGTGGCTTCTCCCCAGACACTTGCCCTGCTCAGGGCTGTGGGACCCTCACCCAGAGGGTCAGGACCCAGCACAGGGCAGCAGCGTGGGGCGGGAGGGCTGCAGGGTGGGAGAGGCCGGTGCCCAGCAGCCTCTCTGCCCCATGGGCCGTTCTCAGGGAGGGGAGCCCGAGGCCTCGGCTCTGCAGCAGCGCTGGGAACACACGGCAGCCCCGGGGCCAGGGCAGGGGGGCCGGGCTGGGCGTTCAGGCTGTTAACTTGCCCCTGGCTCGGGGCTGACTTCATGGAAAGCAGCATTAAATTATTCTTCATTATGTGGTGCCCTGAAAGATGGGAAGGGGAAGCCAGGCCGGCCCTGGTGAGTGACCTGGTGTTGGGGCCGCACTCAGGTGATGCTTAACAGGAAATGGAAATATAAATATTTAATCCAAGGATAGCTGGGAGCGCAGGGCCTGCTGGGGGCTGCTACATGATGATGCGTGGCTCTGGCACGGACTCGGCGATGGATTTGTGTGGCAGCACATTGGCCCCGTTGAGGTAGAGCTCGTCGTTGACGATGACGTCCTCGCCCAGCACGGTCACGTTCTCCATGCGCACCTGCCCCAGAGAGGCCCGGTCACATCCCTGGGCTCGGGGCCCAGTGCCAGGCTCCTGCTCCTGCCCGCAGGGACCACATCCCTGCAGCCGCAGCCCGAGGAGCTGGGAGGGCAAGAGCTGAGTCCCGATCCCCTGCAGGAGCACCCACACCCTCACCCACTGCCCCACGGAGCAGCTCCAGCCCACGATGCAGGACTCCAGCCAGGAATGGGAGCGGATGCGGGCCCCTTCCAGCACAGTGCAGCGTTTGATGCGCACCCCGTCCTCCACCACCACGCCTGCCCCGATCGTCACATTGGGGCCGATGACACAGTTTGCCCCGATCTTGGCACTGGGGTCCTGGAAGGAAGAGGGGCTGTAACAGGGTTGAGAGGGCAGGCAGCTCTTGGCATAGCCCATGCCACTTGGCCAGCCAGGGAAGAGGAGGGCACAGCTTGAGGATGGCAGCGAGGACAGCGGTGGGACAATGCAGAGAGCTCATGACGTGCCCGGGGCTGGTGTGTTGGGGGCTGGCACTTACCACCAGCACATTCCCTACGACACCGGGCCCCGAGTGCAGCTTCTCGGGGTGCTGAGCCCGCAGCGCCTGCAGGTACATGCACATGCCCGTAAGGAAGTCCTTTGGCTGCCCAATGTCCATCCAGAAGCCTGTGGGGACAGAGCCACGGTGACAGCTCCCAGCGTGAGGGTGGCAGTGCAGGCAAGACCCCCGTTGCTGCCTGCACTGTGCACTGGGCCTTACCCTGCAGCTCCATGGCGTAGAGCTGCCCATCCTGTGCCATGGCTGGGAAGATCTCCTTCTCAATGGAGGTGGGGCGCAGCTGCGAGGACGGGGCACAGGGCTGAGCAGGGGGCACAGCCCCCCAGCCTGGCCCAGCCTGGCACCCCGGCTCGTACCTGGATGCGTTGCAAGATGCCAGGGCTAAATATGTAGAGCCCAGCGTTAATCTTGTTGGACACGAAGACGCGCGGCTTCTCCACGAAGCGGCAGATGCGGCCGGTGTCGGCCTCGCACACCACCACGCCGTACTTGGCCGGCTCCTCCACACGGGTCACCACCAGCGAGCCCTCGCCGCCGTGCTGCCGGTGGAAACGGGCCAACGCCGCGAAGGGGAACTCGCAGATCACGTCGCTGTTGAGGACAAAGAAGGGCTCCCCGTCCTCGGCCAGCAGGTCCCGCGCCAGCGCCAGCGGCCCCGCTGCGCGGCCGTGAGTGACGCCGCAGGGACGCGGTGAGCCCAGCGCCCGGGTCCTGCTGGCCCCGCCTCTGCCCGTCCCAGCATCCCTCCCAAGTCCCCAGTCCCTCTGAATCCTCACCCGGCCCTCTGTCCCTGGTCCTGTCCATGTCCATCCTGGCATACCCCTCCCGATGCCCCTGCTCCTCCCGGCCGTACCCATCCACAGCCATGCTGCTGCCCACGGTTGTCCCACTCCCGGTGTTCCCCACCCCTTCCCATCCATACCCACCCTAATGCCCACGGTGCCCCCCTTCCAGCGTCCCCAGCCCTGCCGTACCCATCCCGCTGTCCCCCCCAGCACCCACCCTGCTGTCTCCGGACTTCCTCCATCCCGCCTGCGCCCGCCCCCCAGCCCCAAGCCCCTGCCCGAATCCTACCTGTGCCCAGCGGCTCCTTCTCGTGGGACATGGAGATGCGGATGCCGAGCTGCGGGCACAGG
>VZTE01003581.1:94775-126165 GCA_013397775.1 Eulacestoma nigropectus
CGGGAGAGGCAGGCACGGCACACCGCGGACAAAAACAGATCCTTTAATAGTTTTTGGTTCTCTGTGAAGCACAAACAGGGTGGTTATTCATGTAAAAACAAACGGGGCCAAGGCTATGTACAAGCTGTGGAGTCCCACCGTGGTGGTCCGAAGGGGATTGGGGGGGGGGCGGGGAGGCGGCTCCCACTGAGCACCGGCAGCGTGGCCCGTCCGTCACGGCCCAGTGAGGCGGGGAAGGGCAGGAATGAGCGCGGGGGACAGCAAGGGGCTCGCCAGGAGCTGCGGCCTGGCCTGCCCGAGCAGAGCCCGCGGGGACAAGGACATGCAGAGGTGGGCAGCGATGGGCTACACTGGGGCAGGGCCAGGGAATAATACGGCTGCTGTGGGTACCTACACCCCAGCACTCACCCAGCCTCCCTCCCTCCTGCAAACCTGCTCCCTGAAAGTCCTGCGAGTCCTGGCAAGGTAAGGACCCGCAGGAGCGATGAAGTAACCCAGTGCAGGGCAGTGTGCCATGGATAAAGGTCCTCGTCCAGAGGGTGGGAGGGGAGCAGTGGCTTGGGCAAGCACTGAGGAGCTGGGAGCCAGGCAGAGGAAAGGGGCAGCTCTCCTGTCCCCTTCCACACCAGTGCCACAGAGCCGTGCCTGCTGTGGCAGCGAGGCCGAGCAGCCGTGCGTTCCGAGCAGCCTCTGCGCACATGGAGTCGGCACACATGCGACATGCGAGTATTCCCCAAACAAGCTTTCCTGAAGTCATTAAAAAAAAAACCCAACCCCAACCCTGGCCTTGTGGCTAGGCAGGGTAATGGTAACGCCATGGAACAAGTCAGTGAGAGCAGGAAGGAGCAGCCAGGGCCCCAGCACAGAAACAGGAGCTGAGGTGGAGCAGGGTACGGTCCGGTACCACCAGGCCACAGTATCAAACGTTAATTCCTCATCAAAGGAGGCTGGAGGACATTTATTTTGGGAAAGACTGACTCCGTGAAGCAAAGCTGAACAGTCAGGCAGTGGTGCTGAACAGTCAAGACAGTGGCACTGCTCAGCTAGGTCACCCCTCACCTGGCCCCTGGAGACCCTCAGGGAGGACACGGGGATCAGCCCTGAGCCTCAGCCTCCCCTTCCACCACCCCCAGACCTGTTGGAAGAGCAGGGCCTGGGGGCAGAGGGTCCCCGGGGGAAGAGGGCAGCTTTGTGCTGGAGGGACATAATCAGTATTTTACAGGAGGGGAAGGGTTGAAATGGTCCAAAATGCCCCGCTGCACAGCTGGGGTCATGTTAACTGCTACAGATACTATTGCTAGCCCATGAGCTGAGTGCTTGCAAGTCAGTGGTCCAGGGCAGAGCCACTCCTGCAGAGCCCTGAGCCTGCCCACGCCATGCCATCAGGGAGCGAGCAGACCCCAGGCTCGAGCGCAGCTCCAGGTGTGTGGCATTCCCTCCCAGCCACAGCTCTGCCAGGGGTTGCATTTGGTCACTTCATTTCCGTGTTTGGGGTGGCTACTCACAGTGCCCAAACAGCAGAAAAAGGCAGCATCAAAAGCAAAGCCCCATGGGCAAAACCCAGGGCAGAGCCAGCAACACCGAACACAGGGACCGGCACCTGACTTCTCACCAGTGGCCCCACAGACGCTGCCAACCGTTAGGCGAGCGCCCTTTCCAAGTAACTCAGGAGAAATTCAAGGGAGGCTCCTGAGGCAGGAGGCTCCTTGCACCAGAGCTCCAGCCTCGTGAATAGCCCTGGGCTCTCCTGCTTTCTCTTCCCTATGTCCAGATCCTCCCTCCAGAACGCACGTGTGATGAGCGAAGAACCAGGACACCTGACACCCAGCAGGCATCTACAGAGCCTCCTCCAGAAGGCAGAGCGAGCGCGGTCAGAACTGTCTGGTCAGCACGAGGAGTTCTTCCATCCTGCCTCACCTCAGCTCTTCTATCCAAGTACATTTAAAAAACAACGGAGCGATACAGTTGTTTAAAACCAAATTTGTCTGTGTTTTTCCTGTGGTAGTAGGTGGTCTTGTCTGCTCCTGCCACCAGGACAAGAATAAGAGGCCACAGCCCAGGGCTACTGGTTTTCCTCACGCATCTGTTCCATGATGTTGATGAGGCTTTCCAGCCCGAACACGTAGCCCATGTCGGGTCCGTCGTGCACAGTGGGGTCGTCACGGAAGCCTTTGAACGTGCTGTGTGCAAAGTCAATCATGCGCACGTCCACCTTGGGCTGGGCCGAGGAGCCGGGCTCCGAGCTGCCGCCGTCCTGGAGGCTTTCCGGGACGGAGCCGTCCACCCGCTTCAGGCGCGCCTCCGGCCGGCGCTCCCCAAACATCCCCGCCCGGCTGTCCTTCCCGTCGTAGATGATGAGGAGGGAGCTGGAGTAGAAGCGGTAGGAGGCCTGTCTCTCCAAAACCGCCTTCAGGCTCCGCAGTTTGGCCAGGACAGGCTCAAAGAGGTCCTTGCGCAGCTCAATGCCGTTGTGCAGATACTGGTACAGGGCATTGCGGAAGCCTTCGATGGAAAGGCCGCGCCCATAGTATTTATTCCTGCATAAGTAATGCCCTGTGTCCAGCTGATAGACCTGGAACACCAAAGGAAATGCACATCAAGTGGGAGCAACAGGCTAAGCCCTGAGCTGTCCTGCACTGACAGGGCAGGGGGAACTCATCCTGTCCCCATTATGATTGAGCGGGAACAGGACGCAGCTCTGCCCATTCTCTGAATCCCAAAGCTCATGGGTGCAGCCCAGGGGCAGGCTCAGGATGCCTGAGCACTAGTCCTCTCTCAGGACACCCAAAAGGTGGCCCATCAGTCCCAGTGCCCCAAAAGGCATGGCACAACTGACCCCAAGAGTTAAAACAGCAAAGTCTTAGAGCAACTCAGACAATCCTCTGGCAGCAGGAGCTGCTGACATCTATTGCCATTATGTGGCAAGTGATTAATGAGGAGCCCTTCATTGCTTCAGAGTCTGTGGGCAGAGATCTGGGTTACAAGATCTGGTTCCTTTGGCAGGTGGGGCAGGCGGATTATTGCACAGCAGCAATCCCTTGTGCACAGGGCCCAGGCACAGCAGAGCAACTTTTTAACAATCAGTGCAGTACAGAAGGAAATGTCAGACACCTCCATCCCCAGGCACTGTCATTCTGGCTGAACACTAAACCACAAAAATAATTTTATTAGAAAATGCCCTAATTGTCAGTTAACAAAAGAGCTCTGGAAAAAGGAGGTCATCTCAAGAGAAGCAGGTTCCTTTGTTTTAGGCTTAGAAATGAAGACAAAAACAGCATGAATGCTGGTGTACCTACCTGCAGTGGGAGGTTCAAATTCAGTGCTCAGCAGGAAACACTAACTGGGAGGCTTAATGGAGCTATGAAAAGGAAAGTGCAGCATCTGCAGCCTGGGGGATCCCTACCTGCATCCCACACACACGCACACCCAAGGTGGCGGAAGTGCTCTGTTCACACTTCTTCATCTGCCGAGCAGCCTTCTCCTCAGAGGCATCATCTCCGTGCTGTCTGGTCCCCATCTTCAGATCAAGCACGCAGGGAAGCTTGAAGTGATGCACCACGTTCTCCAGCAACAGGAACTCTGGGATATGTGTCAAGGAGAGCTCACCCACCAGAGGCACCCCAGGGCCACCACAGACAGGGACATGGGCCAGCAGGAGATAGGGTTGGGCAACAAACAAATAGGAACCAAAGAACAGACAAGACAAACGGCTTGGTGAGTTGAAGAAAAGGACAAAACCCAAACAGTGGACCCAGGCTTTGACAGCTGGTAGAAGGAAACAGCCTAGAAAGTGGAATGGCCAACAGCAGGAAGGTCACATGCATGTGTACTGGAAATTCAGAGGGGAAGCTGAAAAGCTAAACACTGGTGTCAGGAAGGACAGAGTACGCCAGTAGGAATTGCTGATCCATTAAGAGAGAGCTTAAAGTCTAATCAAATCTGCCATTTGACCATATGGATAAACAATACAATCCCCACAGACTGAAAACTCAAGGGTCAAGTAATGGTAGGGCTGGCCTGTCCAGAACAGCAGCACTGTTCAACACAGGGGGGGAACTGGGGAGGTGACAAAGCCAGGAAACAGAACAGTAACGGGAGCTCTCTGTCACCAGCACACAGCGGGCAACCCCCCGCATCGGGACACAGCACTGAAAACACACCCCAGGCACGCTGTACAGCAACTTGTTCCAAAAGGGAGAAAAAAACCCCCAAAAGTTTGCCCTGAGGAGTCCCACAGGGCACAGATCAACATGTTAACATTGAAATGGCAACCAGAGCACAGCTGGATTAAACCTGCAAGAAAGAAACTGTGTTTGGTTTAGAAAGAGGAATTTCATAAAAATAAGGAAGTGTGCTTAAAAATGAGAGGGCAGCCAAAGAGTATGACTTCTCCGTAAGTGATGCAAGCTATTTAAAAATAAAAGCTGGACTCTCCAAGCACACACTTGAGAATCGGAGAAGGAAGCCCAGGCAGTTAAAATGATAAAGAATACAGCTATTAAAAGTAAGTTTGTTTCTATGTGAGGAAAACAGAATCCAGATGAAACAAAGTAACCCCACCAGCTGGCAAGTCCAGCAAAAGCAGGAGGAGTCACTTGTGAAGGCACAGAAAACAAACCCATCTTCAACCATACGAAAAGTCAGTCAGACTGCCTGGAGGTGGAACAAGATGATCTTTAAGGTCAGTCCCTTCCAATCCAAACCATTCTATGATTCGTAAGTGTCACAGTGTGGGAAGCAGGAAGGAACAGCAAAAAAGAACATGTAACTCAACTGTGGTTGTGTGAGGGACAGAAATGCCAAGGGAAATGCAGGTCTGGCTGCCTCAGGCACAAAATGGGTAAGGCCAGGGCGGCAGCAGCCTGACACACCCAGCTGTGCTTCCCAAAGGATACTGTACAGCTTCCGGTCCTTGGACTCCGACCGCATGCGGCTCAGCTGCTGCTTGTGGCAGCGCAGGCTCCAGGGGTTATAGCTGATCTTCTCGGAGCTCAGGCCGCTGTTCCCATCCAACATCTGGAATGGAACATCTGAGTGGATGTGCAAGTCCACCCTGGGACTCTTCGTTTCCTGGATGCTGCTGGTGTAAAGACAGAACAAACCGGCCTGTTAGAATCCAAGAGTTCTTCACATACTTATGACTGTCACATCCTCCCCTGGCACACAACCATCTCCTGTTCCTTCTCCTGCTGCACACAATACAAATCTTCTTAAAAGCAAATCCTCACCAATACCCTGGGCTGTGGACCCACGTGCTAGGATCTGGTTGATTTAATATCTCTAGCAGGTTGTACTCTGCTAATAGAGCAAGCAGGAACACTTGTTTCTGCAGGAGCTCTGGCTGTGGTGAGGAGGCAGAGACCCATATTCAAAATACCCTGGGAAGAAACCTCTGGGTTAATAACCAGGTGGACTGAAGAGTGTTCAAATCTACTCTGTATGCTTTGGTTCCACATCTGATACACTGCCAATGGTTATCCTCTGTCAGAAGCATTTCACGTGGATGAGTTGGTCCCGAACCCGGCAAAACTCCTGACACAACCTGCAGTGCCAAAATGTGCTGGGCTAGCAAGTGCACAACAGCCTGGCCACCTTCAGGAATTGCAAAACATCCTCAACCAAAGGAGTAAGGAAAAGAGATCTGTTCTTCATGTCATCACTGGGCCCTCCAAGTTTTACCTTTCAGTGCTGTCACTGGCCAGGCCAGGCTTCTCCTCCTTGTGCTCAGTGCCACTGCTTGACCTGTGAAGGCTCCGGCGCGAGTGCTTGCGCCGTGGCTGGTCCCTCTCTGGCAGATCATCCTGCTCCAGAGCCTCATTCTCCACATACGGATAGGCCACCAGGTTAATGTAGCCATCACTGTCTCCCTCAAAACAGACAGATACCACACCTGCCAGGGAGAAGTAACACGTCAGTTCCCCTGGGGGAGCGAATACACAACCATTAGCAATCCAAATGTTCAGCAGAAGAGAGGAAAATGTAGCTCACAGAGCAGCAAAGCAAACCCAGAGCAATGAAAGAGGGGGAAGCTCTGCCACCGCAGGAAATAAGGACAAAAGTGCAGCTGGTAGGCTGAGGGTGTGATTTATTTCCTTCCTTCAGTCTTGCAGCAAATGTCGTCAAACTGGAGAGAGTCAAGTACAGTCTGCCAAGATGCTGAGGGGAGCAAAGCATGTGAAATAATATCTGGTTTGTTTGGGTAAGTACCTATGTCCTGCCGAAGCGTTCCTGCTGTTGACAGGGACATCACTGGCCAAGCAGGACTGTGCTTTCTCTGCTAAAGGAGCTTTCCAGCATCAGAGCAATGAAGTACAGAGCCCTAAGGCTGAGGTGACACCTGCCACTCTTACCACAAGTCAGCCAGTCTCACGAAAAGGGACCTGCAAGGGCGCAGCGCTTCCTAGCAATAAAAACAGGGGGCCCTGGAAGCTTAACTATCTCTGCCAAGTGCAGGCAAGCAGGACCATGTGTCCTGTCCAGTTTTACCTTTAGAAGGCTCCTGGAAAGCACCATAGTCCAAGAGAAGTTATAGATATTTCACAGCACAGACTCAGAATCTATCTGGCCAGCCACACAGCAGGACCGCTGACACCTCCACTTAGGGCTGACATCTTCATTTCTGGGACTGCCCCAGCCCTGAAAATGAGGCCATCAGCCCGTCTCCTGATGTGCAATGACAAAATGTTTCATTAGCTTGTCACTAGTATTGACCAGCTGCCAGGAGTACCAAATGACAGATGCACTGAATCAAATGATTCATCACAAACGTGAGAAAACTTTGTCGTGCTCAGCTGATGCAGGCCATCCTGTTCCTGTCCTTCCTTTCTCCTTATCTGCACAGGACAATGCTAACAAGGTTCAGGTGGCTCAAACACAACTCCAGAGCAGCTCAGGACTCCAGAACATCACTACATAAATGCCACTCCAAGTGCTGCCCAGATGTGCTCCTCAAGATAGCTCTGTGAAGTCTTACAGTAACATCCAAGTGCTCAGACAGAAAATATCATTCCTCTCTCCCCCAGATCAGTAGGAAAGATTTCTGGGACTATCAGGAAACTGCACAGGATGAAATCTCACACTAGGATGGACATGCACATCCCCATGCCATTAGGGTACCAGGAAGTATCTGACCTCAAGAAGACAAGAGTCCATCTGGACTATCAGCTTAATTGGTTTTAAAAACACCTGCCCAGGAGACTCGTATCATATGGATTCTAGGAACTACACAGGCTTCAATGGTGTTTTTGATGGGATACTAGAGCACTGTGTGGCCCCAGAGTGGCTGGAGGGTAAGAGAGGACCCATCTGTTGCAGACTGCACCCCTCACTCATGACTCGTGTGCAGACACTGCTTTGAGACAGTCAGGCTGCAGCCAGATGCAAAGGCAAGACCCTGAACAGATGGTGGTCCCAGCTGTCCATAAAGCACCGTCTTCCCAGTGCCACATGGAGACAAAGCAGCAGAGGGAACAGGAACACTGAGCCCCCCAGAAGGCTACCTGACCACATCACCATCCTGAACACAAACGCACAAGGCCGGAAGCCTATCGAGCTTCTGAAAGACACAGCTGAGCTGCCAACCTCCAACAATGACACAGGCACTGGAAAATTCCACTCCTTCAAAGCAGCTGGGGACAAGGTTGCACCTCAGCACTGGGAGAGCCATACTTCCTGCTTCAGCAGCTTGCTGCTTACGGGTCCATAAAAGAGATGGGATAAGGAAGCAATAAATTATGGAACTGAAACGTGCAAATGCTCAGCCTATGATCTGGCTTCATTAGCTCAAGGTCAAGGCTGTAATTGACAATAACTTGGTAATAAAACTGCTTCAGTTACATATCCATAACCTTAAACTTTGGACTACAACTGTCACACTGAATATTCTCTGTCTAGAAAGAGGAGCACATTCAACTCAGTGTGCCTACAAAAAAAAACCTTCCTCCTTTCCAAGTGCTGCTATCAAATTGCCAGCCCACAAAAGAGGGTTTTATAAAGTAAAATGACAGCAAGACAGCAGCAGCTGCAGGAAAATGGAAGGGCGGGTTCTCGAAGGCTGAAATTCTGGAATGCCAAGAGGCCTCACCTTTGTACTCAGGTGTGAACTCCTTCATTTCCGGGGGCAGGGACTCGTAGAAGCGCTGCTCCCTGGTGATGAGGGGCTTGCAGACAGTGTGGTCGTCGTAGCGCATCATGCTGCTGTGGCCGCCCACCTGGTGAATGAAAGGCTCCAGCAGGACCCCCCGGTCTCCGGATCGAGTGGCATTCTTGCCATACTTGCCCACTTCCATGGTTTGACAAACACACATTGCGTTGGGCACCCGTTGCACTCTTGGAGCATGGGGAGAGCCACATGGGCTGGGAGGGGTAGCTCAGCAGTGGTCAGGCAGCCACAGGGGGGAAATCCTGGCAATTTGCTTCCTTGCAGTGATCTGAAAGAGAAAAGGAGATTCCTGTTAGTAAAGGACCACTTACACTCCCTCCCTGTTCGCTTGGAGAAGCTTATGGTATTTATTTATATCCGTATCCTCTGTATCCTCTTTCGTTTTCTGTTTACATCCTGCTTGTTCCAGCATGCTCCTCACCACCTCTTTAATCCTACAGGTAAACACACACTAATTCAGAGGCAGTCCCATGCAAAGCTCCTCCAATAGGATTGACAACAGACAGGCAAAGGAGGAGATATGGGTATTTTGAGCCTCCCATCTTTAGAAAATACTGTTTCCTTCCCTGTTTGTTTTATTAGTCAGGCAGCGGAGCAGACTGTGAGCTATAGCCCACACCTGCCTATCGGTAACGGTGACTGACACAGGCAGTACAAACATTTCCAGAATCTGAATTCCACTCCTTGTGCCTCTGCATTTTTAACATCTAAATGACTAAATAATTCCTGCTCACCTGCTACTGTCACACTATTTCCTCCTTTAGTGCTCACTGACGTGAAAGACGCAGAGTAAGACAGTCATTCTGTCACTCTGTGTGTGCTGGAACTGAATGGATTCTGCTCAGATTCTCTCCTTTGTTACTCCCAGCCTTTCAGGACAACAATTTTCTAATGCTTTCACAGCACCTGTATGCGCAACAAGGCTCTGATCTCTAGAGGTAAGCAAGATATACCACTAAATCCAAATGAGATTACAAGTGCTTTAGAGAAGCAGATGCTCTTTTAATGTTTGCAGAGTGCCCGGTACAGCCACAGGATGATTGAAAAGTAAAGCTGCCCAAATTCTCTCCAGACGACTTGCCCTTTCCAGCTTAGATCACAGCTGCTCCTGAGGCTGCTGGGGAAAATGTCACAGGATTTCCTCACAACGATGAGTTATCCAAATGTTGGTGCAAGAACCAAGTGGTGACTACAGTTTCCGAATGCATCAAATTTCCAGTTTCTTCGCACAGCAACAGCCAAGGGCAGTAATTTAAGAACTTAGGGATTCTGGAGGCCTGAACAAGGGACATGGCTCAGGCTGTTCCTCATCTGGCCACAGGATGTCTCTGCAGCTACACAACACTGCCAGGCCGGGGGAAGTTTTGGATGAATACGAGCTCATCTCCCCCGCTCCAATTCAACCATGTCAGAGATGAAGCTCAACAGATTCAAAAGGAGGGGCGATATGAACTTCATAACACGTTTAACCCAATCTAACCCAAATTCCCCACAACAGGACAATGCTTCTCTCTCCTTGTCTGCACATTCCTGCTCGCTTCCTCGCACTGGATTTCTGGGATAGTATGAGTGCACGTACATTTGTGTTGAATCATCTCACTGATCCCATGGAAAACATTTCCTTTTGTGGTTACATGACCACACCACCACATTCTGTGCAAGGGAAATAATGTGAATATTTAGCTGGCTTTTGAGGCAGGGGCCAGGGAATAGGAGGGAAAAAACTCCACAACACAGATGGTCCCTCTCTGTAGCAACTCATATCAAAGTCTGTTCAAGGCATCCCTCAAAGTCTGTCTCCAAAACTCACTCAGAGTCTAAGCTGTACCACAAACAAAAATATGCTGGGGATTTCTCTCCTCCCTCTTATTTGCTTTATCAACAAGAAGAAATTTCAGCAGCAGACAGTCATAGATGTTTTAGTTGGGTTTAACATAGTTAATATCCGACAAGCAAGGTACCAGCATCTGCAAGAGGTCAGCACTTCACAGATTCCAGACAAATATTTCACCGACTTGTCTTCCCTTCCTGATGCAGCTCTGTCTTGGATTCAATTTCTTTTATTTTGCCAATGACTAAAGCAGAGCTTTCAGCTATTACAAACAATACAGAGGACAAACTTAACTTCACACCTTCCTGTAGTTTAAACTTCATAGGACAAGAGAAATAGAAGATTTATCTTTGTGACAGTCAGGAGACACGCACTTGATGCTCAGGACTGCAGTCATCCTAGGGCTGCTGGGAAGTGGCTGCGGCCACCAAGTGTCCTGGGCTCACTGCCAAGTACCCCAGCACCCCCAAGAAAACCCAACATGACGAGTTTTGGATGTGCAGGCTCCCTGGGAGGAAGTGACAGCCATAAAAACAAAACATTCTGAGGCTGTGACACCAGAGAAGGAGCTGGGCATCAGGTGGGGACAGAGTCTAAAGCCAGATACAACTGCTCCACACATGCATCCACACACTCCAGAGAAACAGTGATGCAGGCAGTATTTTCCCATGTACAAGTGAATAAGAGAAAAAAAGATTTTCTGGCAAGCAGCATTTCAGAGGCAATATTTTTAAAGAGAAAGATTTCCACAAGGCTTGAGAAAGAGACACTTTATAGCTCAGATACAGCTTAGTGTTTTTCATCAAAGTAAAGGGTTATTACTAAACATGGACACTATCTACAAATAACAACAGAAGAATCCCAGCAGTTTCAAACAAATATAAAGCAGAAAGCTATTTGAAGTCCTAAATATTACTCATCCTTCGTCTGTTAAACAAAGGCATGAGTTCAACTATTTTAGCTGGCTTATAAAATTCAAAGTCCTTCCAATCAAACTGCAAAATGCAGCGCACAATGCAAGAAACAGCTTGGAGGGAGACCAGTTCATTTAAGCAGATCCTTTGGTATCCTCCACCACCACCACTACAGCTCAAGCAGCAGTTAAACACCCGGGCCAGTTTACCACCCCCTTCCAACAGACTGATCTCTCCTTAGCAAGACAAAGTGCCCACTGAGCTGGACTCGGGAAAGGTGGGGGGTGAGGTTCAGGAGCAGAGTTATCCGTGACAACCCGGACATACCACACCCCATATTTCATTATCCTCCCCGGTAACAGACTCGTGCACTGGAACAGAATTTGTTCTACAATATTTAAGTCTAGACATCTCTGTCCGTGTATCTGCTCCAAGTATGATCTGCATACCTCACTGTTCAAACACTTCTTGGCAATAAGATGTGTTTTCTTGTAGTAACACACATTTTCAAACAAAATTCAGTAAGACATTCAAGGTAACTCTGCTCTTCCTAACCCATTAAGTGGGGTAAACTCCATCCCCAAAGCCAACATCACCCTCCGGCAGGGAATATACCCCTCCATAGAAACAGTGCTGTGCTCTTGAAGACCCAGCCAGAGGCCTCTTAGACATTACTGAACCCTGGCTGAAGACTACAGGTGTCTTACCAGACCAAGGAGATGCTCCTGCCAGTTCACAGTGCCAGAGAACAGGAACAAGAACAGGGATGTCTCCTCTGAGGGTGTAACTTAAAGGGGACAGAAAGATTAGCCTTGGAGGTCACCACATGATGAGAGGTGAGGGCAGGGAGCTGCACTGCCATGGGTGTGAGAATTACTGCTGAGCACACCACGATGCTGATGTCCCTACTCTCTATAAGCCATCTTGTACAGGAACACTGGCAACGCTTCACGACTCATTAGTAAAGCTACTTCCCTGAATAAAAAGAACAAATGCTCTGAACTGTGATGCATCGCACAGCAAGAACGCTGACTGCCCTAAGCAGCTTGCACATCCGTGCTTCCAGAACCGCCTCTCCTCCGACTCCAGCCCCCAGGCCCTGCCGTGCCGAGGGCTAAGGCAGATGGCCACTGACGACTCTGGAGACGGGCCACAGGCGAGGGATAAATACAGACCTCAGCGTCACGATGACAGAAGCTGGACTTTCCCTGAACAACCCCAGAGCACTCAGGAGCAAAGCACAAGAATAGAAAATACCAGTGTAGCAAACAAGAGGACTACAGCATTTGGTCAATTGGCTCCTGGTGAGCTAGATTCATCAACAAAGAAAAGCAGAAGCATCTGTGCTGAAAAGCAGGGTTGTTTCTAGTCATGCTGGACTGGATGAGGCATGAGATGAAAACTCAGACTAAGAAAGCTTAAAAAAAAGTGTTTCCCACTGTGCTATGAGACCAACTCCCCAGCACAAAAGCTGACCCCCACAGGTTTGAGACATGTCTGTCTAGTCAGCAGTAAATGGAGATGAGCCCTGGGACCTGGGCAGAGAACACAACTCTCCAGGAACCTGCAGCAACACTTAGGATGTAACCAGAAACATTTGGCCTTCTGGTATCCAGGAAGCTACAAACTTTCCTAGCTTGCTTAAGCACATGGCTTTGAATCTTGAGCCTTCTCATTCATCTTGTCTAACACTTGCACTACTACCAAATACTCCTTTTTGGACAGGCTGCTCTCACCATGACAAGTGTGGCTCGTCAGATTGAGGCCAGGAAGTAGAACACAATCTATATACATGCATCCAAAGTGAAACGGAAGTCTGAGGAAAAGCTGCTCAAGAATGCCAGCTGAGGAGGAGAATGGCAGCAGTGAGGCTTGGGGAGGAAATGCAGTGAACAAGGGCTCTGAGAGGACAATAGCCACTACCAGGCATGCTCCACCCTATGCCATGAGCTGAGCTGCCTTCACCAATCCTCTTTCTTCCTCAACGGCAGGGCACAAACACACCAACTGCTGAAGTGTTCACAAGGAAAGAGCCTCATCTACTTAAGACAGAGCTTGTCTGAACTTAGAGAAAAGGAAATAAAATTAATCTTATAGTGCAAGTCCTTAGATATACCCTATGTTTCTGGCTCATAAAGATCTGAAGGAAGACTGCTGCTTTTAGCTGGGAGAGTTAATTTTCATCCTAGTAACTTTATGGGGCTGTGGTTTGGATTTGTGCTGAAAATAATGTTGATGATACAGATGTTTTTGTTACTGGTGAACAGAGCTAACTGAGTTTTTCTGCTTCCTGACACTGCTCCACCCTGAGGAGGCTGGGGGTGCACAAGAAGCTGGGAGGCAACACCCTGGCCCCAGGGATATCCCAGACCATATGGTGTCAAGCTTAGCACACAGAGCTGGGGAAAGAAAAAGGAAGGGGAGATGTCCAGAGTGATGGCATCTGTCTTCTCAAGTCACTGTCACTGTGATGGAGCCCTGCTTTCCTGGGCATGGCTGAACACCTGCCTGCCCATGGGAGGTGGGGAATGAGCTCCTTGTTTTACTTCGCTTGTGCATGCAGTTTTTGCTTTACCTGTTAAGCTGTCTTTATCTCAACCCACGAGTTTTGTCACTTTTACCCTTCCAATTCTCTCTCCCATCCCACCAGGAGGGAAGCAAGTGAGTGACTGTGTGGGGCTGAGTTGCTAGCTGGGGTTAAACCACGACAGACTATTTGTGCCATACTTCTATCACACTGATCACAAAGCTTCAGCACTTCTGCCAGCAGCCTGCGAGACCAAGAATTTTCTCCCCTTCTTTTCCTAAGAAAGGAGCGGAAGCCAAGGCTTTTCAGCTCTTTCTGAAGAAGGAGAGGCTGAGCCATGCACTTTTAACTCTGGCTGGAATGCTGAAACCACTCACTAAAACCAGTGCTCAGATCTGGGGTTAAACAAGGCTTTTTTTTAGCAAGAATTGCCAAGGCCCTTCTGCTGTCACCTACGCATAAAGCACACCATGCTTTCCGGGAGGGATGAGGTACTGGGAGTCCTTGTTAGGGATTCAGACACAGGACACAGACAATACCTATTTTCTCACACTGGCACACTAAAGCAGTAGCCTCTCTCTCTGTTTTGGTTGGTTTTTTTTGGTTTTTTGTTTTTTTGTTTTTTTTTTTTTAGCTAAGTCTTAGCACACAATCATGAACAGGGAAGGTCTGTCACATTCAGCAACATATGGAGCAGGTACTCTGCAACATTTTGTGAACACCTGTCATGCAGCCATCTGCACGTGGGGGTAACCCAAGCTGGGGCTCAAATAGCCTCTTCCAGCTTGTATTCCTGTCTGGCCTGATGCTGGACAAGCTGGCACTACTGTGATAACATCACGCTGGGGAGCGGTGGAGGACTGCACGTAACAGGGATGATACGATTTAATTCCCTTGCTGCTCTTTCTCCAGGCTTCCCCTTCCTCCCTGGAGAAAAGCAGCACATTGGCAGGAGGGCACAGGCTGCCTGGGGACCTGCCAGTCCTTGTCACTGCTATCAGAGTCACTGCAAAGGCTGCAAGAAGGGCCAGCCCTGGTCTGGTCGTCACCACTCTTTCCTCTCCAGTAGGCAGGAAGGATGAGCAAGAGGGAGCTGAGCTGCTGAATGCTCCTGCTGCACCTTGCCACAAATACACCCTGCTTCGGTAGAAAAGGGCACCTTCCTTCTCTGTTCCAAAGCACTGGCTGCAGTCCAAGCCTGAGAGTTTCCATAGCAGCAAGACCTGATGGAATACGTACAACAAAAGGCTGCTTTATCAGTACCAGCCCAGAAGACTTTTCTCCAAGCTTGTGCCTAAGAGAGCAGGGTCATCCAATATCGGCTTTGCATTTTATAGGAGAGATGAGATTATGACAGATGCTTTCCAGAGAAGGGCTTAGGGAAGATCAGTGCTTGTGAAGCCTCATTGCTCAGCTTTCTGTGAGCTAATTTCTGGCTTCACATCATTTACAAAGAGGAAGAAGTCTCCATAGGTTAAATTATTCCAATGCAAAAGCTGCTGTTCAGCACAGCTTTCCAATCCAATGGTCAGAGACAGTTAGAAAGGAACATACTATCAACAGTCAAAAGCCACAATGAATCAACGTAACCCACCAAAAAAGACATTTTTTGAAATCACATTAGTGAAGGGGCTCAGAAACTCATCAACAGGCAGAAAATTGTCCTTGCATTCATAGCATGACAGGGAAAAAGGAAAAAGATTCACACCATTCCCATTGAAAAAGCCTGGCTCAAAGACTAATTCAGAAAGAATTTGTAACTCAACTTATGGACTGAATAAGCAGAGGAAACAATTTTACCTCCTGTCTCAAAAAATCTTATGTTTAAAATTTTCATCTAAAATAAAGTACATCTACTCTTTAGTCACACACCTTGGCCTCTTCCTGACAGTCAGGCTTAAACAAGGCAGCCACATCCCTAAGGAAGTCCTGCACAGTCATCCAGGTAACCACCCAAATGCCTCCCCAGCAGGAACATGATGGGATGACTACGCTGAGTTCAGCATGAGGAGGAGTCCATTCAGAAGCTCCAATTTCATGTCAGCTCTGGGTACCAAACTCTACAATCTCAATAGCATCGGAAGGCAGGACGGATGAGCAGGTAAATGCACCACACTTGCTGACAGCAAGAGAATGAGTCAGAGCTGGTGATGGCCGTGCTGAACCAGAGGACAAATGCATTGCACAGTGAGCACTGCTGGCAGGAAGAGGGAAGTGTGATTTTGTGGGAGCGTGGGCAGAGCTCAGCCAGACAGATGGCACTGGGAAGGGCTGCTCAGCACTGGGGAGCTGCCCCACCAAAATGAGCAGAATCCACTGCAGTCAGGTGAGCAGGTCTCAGGTTTGTGCTACAACAGGGGGGAAGAGAACAACTGGCACCTCCTAAGTACTTACCTCATCTTCTCCTGGCTAAAAATGCCTCAGAAGACCTTGGAGGCATCATGCCAGAGCCAAGGAAAACAATGTGGGCTTAATCTCCTACAGAGTAACTGCTGGCCTCCAAGCTGAAAGGTGCTGTCATCACCCACATGTGCCAACGCCTCTGGAGCTTGAGCTCCCACTCACACCTCCACACAGACTGGACAAGGAGAAATGGCTGTGCACCTCAGCCTTGTGTCCCTCAGACTCCTAGCTAGTACAGACACCTGGAAAGCTGGTGGAAAGATGGGACAGGATCCTTCCAGCTTCTGTAGAGAGGAAACAAGAGGAAACTTCCAGCAAAAGCACCAAAATCCCAGAAAAAAGGAAGTACTTGTGCAGCAGTAAGAGCAGTTTTTTCAGGCTTCAGAGGGTGGTTGACAGGAACTGAAAGGAACAATCAGTGTGCTGCACCTTACACTTATCACACAGAGAAAGCAAAGCACAGGTGCCAAAGTGAAGATTCTGCAACAGGAAAAAGTCAACTCTCCCAATTCAAGAGCAAGGGCACACATACTTTCAGACCTTATGTGGGCGACCAAAAAAAGAGAAAGGAGGAGTGTTTTCTGGCTCTTTGCCCTCCACAATCTTATAAGAAATAAGGGAAGATAAGGGAAAACACAAAAGAGAAAAAAACCCCAAACAATAAAATTTGAGGATAAAAGTCAAGCAAAACAATTTAATCTATCCCAGTTTTTTTTTTCTACTTTCAGAATGTGTAAAACCAGTGAATTAAGAAAACCCAGTTGAACACCTAGGCCTCCAGCTCTCTTATAGGGAAATGACAGTGAAAACATATACATCCAAAGTATAGTCTGCACAAGAAGAAAGTGCATTTTAATACTTTATTCATCCACCACGTTCTCTTTAGGTTGGTAAAATAGGGCAGGTTTTGGGTTGAAAAAAGCTTGCTTGTCTTGGTTGCCCTATGAAGTGATCCTCCACAATGGAACCAATGCCATCCAAATGCCTGGCTTTAAAAAATACCCAATATTATGTTGAGATTCCTTCTGGCACTGATTGAGCCAAATCAGTGTCTAACTCCTCCTTCAGTTATTTCTTCAGACCATGGTTACACAGGCAGGCAATGTTCTGACATCTGGAACAGCATGAACAGCACCCTCCCACTCAACTCTGCTGCACTGGTACAACTGTTTGCAGCCTCACCATGAATCAAAACTGATCACAGTTAAAAATAAACCAGCACTTTGTTTTGTTTTTTTTAAGGATTACTTTTCAACCCAGGTCAGATCCCCAATCTATTGTGCAGCTGTACAAACAGTTGTATCAGCACAAGGTGCCTGAAGTGCTGATGGTTATCCTTGTGCTTAAAGCCAACGTTTGCATTCCCAGCTCACCTCTTTCCATGGCTGCTGTAGAACAGGATCACTGACCAAACTGAACACGTAGAGGACTTTACTGCCACAGCTTGCAACCGTGAAGGGTCTCTTTAATGAGACAAAATGAGGTCACACTGATGTCTATCCTAAAACTAAGGCTCCTGAGCTCCCTCGAGCTGTTGCTTGTCCAAAATTATATGTAATTTTTGCAGTCTGCATGCTGAAATAAACACAAAAACATGACTAACCAAGTCACTAATGCGAATGAACAGCTTTGGGCCAAGTTCTGAAACAAAACTCTCCCAGAAATTGCATAACCACTAACTATCTTGGTGATCTTCCATTCAAGAAACACAAGCCTACGTGATGTGCAGATTCCCACTAATCTGAAGGGCTGTGACATTCAAAGAGCAAACAGGGGAGCCTATCTGCAGTTTTGGCAACTCTTCAAATTGCAGCTGAATTTTTATTTGAACATGGAAATACAAACAGAAATACTGAAAACCAGAATAAGCACTAAGCAATGATGCCATGCTAGCATGCTTTAGAAACAACCATGAGAGAAACAGACTGAAGGTTTTCCCAAATTACCAGCTCAAATACTGTTTGAAACAAAACCAACTGAAGATACCTCCTTTTTTGATGGCTGCCTGGGAACCTACTGGGAAATACCTGGTTCTCTGCTTTCAGCTGGTGACAGGTACCTGCATCACACACACACCATTGTGAAAGGCCTTCTCATTGAAAACAAGGCACAAAAGACTGAATAACCATAAAGATTTGACTTCTAGAATAGGGCAGGAGACATGTCAATGAAACAGCTTCAGGAAACCAGCTTTCTACAGTTTCTGTTGTATCTGCTCTAGAAGGCAAAAAAAAAAGTGTCTAAGCTGTTCAGCAGCCTTTTTTGTAGATGTCATCACATCAATCCATGAAGACATAAAACTGAAAAAATTGCTAATTGGCAAACCTTACCCTTTGTTCCTTAACACGCGTCTCAGGCTATAGTTCCATGACAGCTTAAGTAAATCTAAGTCAGCATTCTTCAAACCCAACCTCTCTCCTGAGTCAGCACTGGCACTCACTGATCCTGCTCAGAAACCAGCCTGGCAAACAAGTTAACTCGGAAAAAAAGAAAAGTTGTTTTCGCCAGTGTGGCTTCCTGAACTGGTTTAGTGCCAGTGCCCAACGAAAGTAAAAGGGGACAATCACTGAGCGGGGCAAGGGCAGGCACAGGAGTAGCAGAGCCAATTCCATTCAGCTCCAGCTGCCCTGCAAACACACGCTCAGAGAACAGTCTCACCCCCCCCCCGACTTTAAAGAGACTGAGTTGTCACTTGCAGCAGAAACATCATTTGACTTTCTCACCTCTCCTGACATCTTTACACCTGCATCAGCACTCCTGCAGACAGCTACATTAAGTACCTAATCTGGTAGGAAAACAAAACAGCAATATATAAAACAAAATAAAAAGCCTTCAGTTTTCAGTTGGATCAGGTCCCTAATGCATCTGACCAACAACCCACCAGCATGAAAAGATGGGAGAAAGTGGGAACCAAGGCACAGCAAAAGTCCAGCTCCAAGCAACTGTGAAGCTGCTCTCTTACTCAACATAGATAAAATACCAAAACGTAACTACAAATAGTTATACAAAACCTTGGTTCAAAAGATTTAAACTGTACATTAAAAAATCTGCAATCTAATTCTTCATGTTTTCATCTTCCACAACACACCATTAATATTTAAAATGCCCTATTTCCTCAAAAATAAATATTTTAATTTATTTGATACCAGCATTATTTTCAGAGCAAAAGAGCTGCTAAAATATATAGAGGAGAGCGAGGAACAGCCTGTTGTGATTAAATAGGGCATGACAAACAGCAGCAGCATGCACAAGCAGTACTGGGGAGCAAAGCCAGGGGGAACAGTGACAACAACATTATACAAACAACACTGATTCATGAACAACAAAGAATTCTTAGAAACTGCTGCCTGGGTTACATCCAAGGTTCTCTTTACCTTGGTTAAACTATTAAGAAAGTCACTTCAGAAAGCTGACCACTTCTGCACAACGAAGCTTTTTAGGAAGGAAGAGTTGATCCATCTAAAGGGCTCTGTGTAGGAAACCACTGCAGCAGTTCCTGTGAAGCAATGGAGTTGCAATAACACTGAAGGTGACATGAAGCTGGAACTATTCATTTGTCCCCCTTCTCACCATGAAAGGGCTCTTGTGCCAACACAGCTCCAAAAGCTGCATCTGTGTACGTACCCCTCATCTGCTGGAGAGCAGACACATCACCCTGGGCTGTGCACAGCAATTCCTTAATGGTAGGGACATCGTAGGGTCTTCTCAGGAGAATTTCACTAAGGTATGTTTCATGGCTTTAGCCTCACGCCCATTTCCTCATGATCAACATCTGCTGTAGCAAACTGCCATCACTGCTTGTAGCACCTAACTCTGGACACTGCATTCATCAAATTGAGGATTCCTGAAAGGCCCAGCTTTGCTTCAGAGATGCAGAAAATTCAATTTCTACTTGCTCTTGCTGCCAGGTGGAGGACAGCACACTTAAAGAACAGTCTGGGCCACTTCCATACAGAATACACTCCTCCAAAATTCAGAGATTAAGTTGTGGCTGCTTCTGGAACAAGCAGCAAGTTCCCACTGTATTTGGACAATCTTGCAAAAAAAGTAGGTCTTTCAAAGAAAACACTAAGTTCATGAGCAAATGCTACATCTCTGTCCCAACACCTCACTAAAATATCATAAATCACAAGCAAGAAGTTAATCTTAATAAATTTCTGACTGCTGACAGTCATTAACATTGAAAGTATTGCACTTTAAATATCAAATACACATATTACAGGGTTTTTAAACATTAAGAAAATTTAGTAAAGCCATCATTTAGGACTGCATTTAGACATCTGAATTTCACACAACTCTCCAACACAAGCAAAATACAGGTGCAACAGAACAAGGCAAAGGTAAAACTGTGGTGAAGCTGCAGAGCACTAAGCAGAAGCACATGGTCATCCCCTTCAGATCAAAGCATGCTCAGAGTGTCTCATGAGGAACAGACCAGTATCTCTATACAGTGAGGTTTCATAACCCTGTCACGCAAGATTATCAACCCATATACACACAGCTGTCTTCTGGCAGGTAGTCACACCTGAGGCAGTGGGAGTTTTACAGGGGTCAAGACTCTTGCAGGATTCATCTGGAGCTATTTTCTGCTGCTGTGAGATGAAATATGAAAATGGGAGAGAAATTGATCACAGAGGCAACAGAGCTTTGCGCAGGGATTGTTTCTCACCCCGCAAAAGGTGACCTTCCAAAGCCTCTGATTCTCCTCTCCTTTAAGAGGATTATAAATCCTACCCTTGGGAGACTTCTGCTCAGCTACCAGCCCACTGCTATTACACATTAATACTACATCTTGCCTCCTCATTCTCATCAGTAGAGAGATATTAGAAAAATTTATAAGATCGCTGCTCAAAGACCAGAATTTAATGGAATCTCTAATGCAAGTAGGGAAAGCCACAGCCAGTGATGTTTGGAGGGGACTCTTCTTTGCGGCTGTCACACACCCAGCTGCAGATCTGCTTAGTGCTCCCCTGCTCAAATCCCAATTCAGCTTATCTGCTCATGCAGGCTGCTGACTACCCTGGAAGCAGACATTTCATCAAGGAAAGACTGAAAAGTACAGATCATCATATGCTAAAAAATTAGGGCAAGTCTAGTGAATGTGGTTCACAGCTCCTCAGCTCATGTACGAAAGCAGAGCCTCAGCAGGCAGTAAGCCCAGGTGGGCTGTCAGGAAGTGAGAGCAGCAATGGCCTGCAAGAACACGCTGGCACCTCAGAGGGAAAGCCAAGGAGCAGAATGCAGCACATTCCGTTACATAAATCTTTCTTTTTCACAGACATCAGACACCAAGAATTTGAGGACAACTCTCCCCCTGTTCTTTTGGGTTTTTTTCACCTTCCAACAAGACACCATTTGAACACTGCTGAATGGAGTCTACAAAGCGAGTCCTGAATCTTCCCTAGACAACATAACCAGGAATCAGTCCCCTTGCCACTTAACAGTGCACAGATGTAAAGCAATCCATGCTGCCATAGAGGTGAACATACACATTTTTTCTTCATAAGGTAATCAAAGCTACGATGCATTATGAATTCCACAATTACAAAAAAAGGTGGGACTGGACATGAAGGGAAACCTCCGCAGGAAGGAACACACTGCTAGCATCTCTGTGAATGGAGATTTAGGATGAGATTAGACACACATACAAGTTAATCCTAACGGATACAGTCAGGTCCCATTTGGAACAAATGGCAAAGTGTTCTCAGAAGAAAAAAAAAAGCACCGGTTAGCACAACAGAAGATCTCAGATGCATCTGTAAGAACACTCCATGGTTTTGGCTGTTTCAGACTACACAGTACAACAGCGAAGTGCAGGCAAGAGTTAAAGAGTTTTAACCAGTAACTGCACAGAGAAGCTACAGGGTTAACCACAGACATACAAAAGCCGTAAGGAGCTGAACCCATGAAGAATTATTACAAAAGCCATAAATGCAGAGGAGCTAAAATTACATTCCTTAGGCAGTTCTGATAAAATAAGAATGATCTATAGCTTTCCAAGAGACCACTAACTGAAAGACAAATGTAAGCAGCTTGTGGTGAACTTGGATTTTTAGCACTGTTCTCAACTTTTAATGATGCTTTTAAAACAGAAAAACAGCTTTGATTAGAAAGTCAGTTGCTGCAGATAATTGATCACCAAAGAAAAATACAAAACTAGGACAAAAAATGAACTTCTAATTGCTATTTTTGATTCTGCAGTGGCAAAAAACCTCAAGACCAACGTTATGCAAGACCATTAACCTCTTTGCTCATAACTGGCACCTTAATTTAGCACACTACCACACTAGATAGCTTAAACTGAATTCTTAATGCCAACACACACCACTGGCTGCAGCAAGGCAGTGATAGCAGTGCTGGAAAGGAAAAAAATTCCCAAAGCAAACACCATATGTTGAATTTTGCAATTACAGTTCCTTGGGCGTAAGTATATATACCTTAGCCTGACCAGATCTAATGAAATAGTATTCTTTCCAGACTGGCCATCCTGAAAAGATTATCAGATGCTCTACAGTATCTTAGGAACACTGAGAGAATTCAAAGTACACATTAGATCTGGACTGACAGAAAACCTCCAGATCACCTTTTATAATAGCAAGTTTGTCAAACCCAAAGAGGCTATAAACTGCTGAAAACAAAATTACTTTGTTTTGACTGATTGTTTTTCTTCCTTTCAAACTAACCTTGCAGCATTCCAAACACATCCTCCCTAGGTATGACTGAAATCTCCAAAACTACCATGTACTGTATTTAACTATAGTTCAGTGGCAATCACATAGACACGACTGAATGAAAAACAAAACAAGATAATCTTGAAGAACATTCATGCAAACCCCCCCTGCTTCTTCCCAAGAAAAGACAGATTAATCTTCTACACCGATAATGAGCCAGACTGATGAATTTCAACCAGCCAGCTTCTTAAATACCGTCTTCCATCCACTCTTATCACATTGTGGCAAAGAATGACATTCAGGAGGAAAAAAAAAAGACTGATTAAGAGCCTACTTTCAGAAGCTAACGTCCAACTGTGTGGAAAGAGCTCTGTGAATCACCCGCTCATCCGCCTCTGACTCCATTTACTCTTCAGAATTCCCTGATGTGCTTGAATTCATACTCCACCCATCCAGCCTGTGATGTCCCAACTTGCATACAAGAATACTGTGGGAGAGTGTCAAAACACCCATTAAACTTAAGCTAAATGGCCTCTAGTGCTCTTCCTCATCCACAAATCCGATTATTTTATCACAGAAGACAATGAGGTGCGTCAGACACAACTTACGATCAGTAAATCCATACTAACTGTTCCCAGTCACATTCCTTCACATGTTTCACACAGGAAAGGTGTACCAAAAGGACCTGACCCATGACTGTCCCCAGGAGTCAAGTGAGATTGACCGCCCTGGATTATTCTTTGGGCCTATTCTGAAGATAAGTGATCAGAGATGTGCCAGCACCTCTATGACTTTTCCAAAATTACCAAGACCGGCACCACAGCACCATTAGGTCCCATGGGCTCCCATGGCTCAAATTCTCTCAAGTAATCCCCACTCTGTTTCCATTTGCTTCTGACTGCTGGTTCCTTTTTGAACCTTGTCTCTAGACAGAGGAGCCAGGAGACCTTGCAGCTGAAGACTCAGGCATAAAAAGCACCAAATACCTCAAGCAAGTCTGTGCATCACTCATCCAGCCCCCTTATTCAGCAGAGTCTTTGTTTACCCTTTTACTGCTGATGTAGAGGTAGAAGTTACATTAAAATTATGAGGAATGTTGCAAAAAGCACTTCCTGTGAGAAAGTAGCTGCTTCCCCAATTCAGACAGAAATGCAGACTAACATGGCCAAGTTTGTTCTGTCCGTATTCCAGGTTGTCAAAGGAACCCCAGGCCACTTTACAGACATAAAACAAACTTGCTGGAGTTGCATGACCCCATTTCTAAAACATTTGGCAAAACAGCCTCCTTCTCACTGTTGGCCAGGCTGAGTGTATTTAGCAAATGGAAGTTAGGTCTGTGAAGAGCAAACCCAGACCCTCCTGAAAATCCCTAATAAAGCTGCATGGAGAAGCTTCTTTCCAGCTTTAATTAAGAATAAAAATCTAGATGACAGAATAAGGAACTAAGATTTTCACCCATGTAGATGCCAACTGTCCAGACTGCTCTTGGTATAGAAATGGGGATGTTTAGGAAGACTCCATTCTCTCATGGCTCTAACACACATATCATTTCAGTGTATCAGATGAGGGGGAACTGCAGGAGAGAGCTCTGAGCTGTTGCAAGGCTCCCCAAGAGAAAGGAGAGCCAAGGCACGGAAGGCTTGCAGGCCAGGTCCCTGCTGCAGGCTCCTGGCACTGAGCAGGCGTCTCATCGTGCCACGCTGCCGCTGCCAGAGCGGCGGCAGTGCCTGCTGTGCCTGAAAGCCAGCACGGAAGTGTCACAAAACCAAACAAAAGTACTTTTTATCAAACTCCACAACTTGCAAGTCTCCCCTGCCCCCTTCTGGGAACAACATGGATTTGAAAACTTCACTATCTTCTTCCAACGACAAAAATGTTTACTTGGGCAAACAACAAAAAAAACCAGAAAGAGCTTTTGCCTCAAGCATGAGTCCCTTCAGCAAAGACATGGATATTATTAAATGCATCTCCTGCAGCAGCAGAGACAGACTCACACTGGATTCTCTTCACCCATACACTGAAGCCACTGACAGGAACTCTTGCCTGCCAGAAAATGGCCGGACAACTCACTACAGCTCAACTCTTATGACTGAGCTGATTCACTCCTCAGGTCACGATGCAGATGCGCAATGCAGGCTCCCTGTCCTTTACCCCAGTAACTCAGCTACTTACTTCCCCAAAATAAAAAAATAATAAAAGGAGAAAGTATAGAAAAAATAGCAACTGCAGCAAAACTTGTATGATATGCATTCACTGCTCAAAAACCTTCTCCACAAGTTATAGAAACCACATTCTATTAAGCTGCTGACAGAGACCTGACTTAAGGAAAAATCCATTTGCAGTGACCTGCCACCCCACATATTTATGTTGCGACTTCAAATGCAAAAGACAACAGGCCTCATTAGGGCCAGAGGTGAAAAGTTCTCCCACCTGCCTCTTCCTACCACTGCTAACAAGGAAAACATCATGCTGCTGTTTATATGTGCAGTTTTCATTTCACAATGCTTAAGAAAAAAGCTGCACTTTCTCTTCACCTTTAGAGTACAGTCCTGCAATACTCTGCTACTCAGAAAACTTAAGGAGACATTCAAACACTTTTCCTTAGTCTTTGCTTTTCATGTAGACTACAGAGGAAAGCTAAGCCAAGTCCCCACATGCTATTCCCACGTGTGACAGGAAGAATGGAATTTTCAAAACATGGCTACTGGTAAGCAGCCGTTTAGGATCTGTGGAGGCAAATGTTTCTCATCTTGAAGAGAGTGACCCCACAGTCAAGATCCAGACACTCCATGCAAAGTGAACAACATTGTGAACAACAACACGTCCTGTGCAAAGGGAGGGGAGAGCAAAGTCAGCTCGTAAGGAGCAGACGCTGGCTCCAGTACTCAGGAAGCAGCACAAATGTTTTGTTTCCTTAGGAATTAGGACAACATATAGATTTAAACTTATCAAGTCTAAGAGTTATGCATCAAAGCCAAACAGAAACATGCCACGAAGAACCATCACAAGCCAGCTAATCTCACCCTTATGGCCTCTGAAAACCAGTGTTTGATTTGGCTCACTTAAAGCTCACTGTAAAGCAGCTTTACAATTCCTATGATACACTGTGGGCTGTGACACCACTCTGATCCATCTCCTCCTCAGATCTATACATTGCCCTTTTTCTGAGCTGCCTGAGAATTAATTATATAGAAATGAACAGTGTTAGATAAGGGGATTCCAAGCAACTGGCTCTCTTAAAGGAACTCAGGACTGCAGGATCTCGGCCTTCAGAAAATCTGTGGCAATGCCCATTGAGTACAACTCATGTTGTCAGAGAATGAGTTTAAGACCCAAACAAGCAAACATTGGTACTACACCAATCTTCTCACTTCTGTGGCCAGAAACAAACATCTGCTCAGCCATGGCTTGGGCTCTACCTCTGCCTCTTGTCACCACCAGATCACACCAGAGCAGCATCCTGACCTGAGGACGTTCTGCCAAATCGGCAGGTGATACACAAACAGCAGCTCTGAACAAAAAGATCAACACTCTGACTTTTAATATGTTGTCTGCATGAGCTCCACCTACCCCTCCACGGAATGCAAGGCACTAACAGCATCACAGCCTAATGTGAGCTGGAATTTCAGCACCCAAGAGGACTTTAATCTCACATATGCAGACAGAGATATACCAGGGCATTTTGGCAGTTACAACAGCGTCTGAGAGTGAATGGAGGGGCACGTGCAACAGAATTTTCTCTTTCTCTGTCTAACTGTGAAGATAAAGCTAAACAAACATTTTGCCTCAGCTACAGTTGTCTTTTTCTACACGGGGAAGCAGAAAACACTTACATTTGGCAGGCCCCTAATGGCATCCTGCGGTTTTATCAGACAGCACAACTTCTGTCTGAACACTGGTAAAACACTTAAAGCCAGGAGAAATGCAGCAATTCTTACACATCTCTCTACTGAAGCTTAGCAGGTCAGCAAAGTGCTAAGTTGATTTGGTTAACAGATTCTTTAGATAACCATAATCCACCTGAGGTTATCCAAATGAAAAGGAAGGAACCAGGAACAGGCTACTGGTTTTGGTGCTTCTGTTGAATGTTTCCATGATCTTGGTAAAACCATTCAGTTGTGGTGTACTTCAGCCAGCAGAAAAACAGCTTTTCAGAAAAGAACAATTTACTTGACTATCCTGCTGCTTCTATAACACATTTTAAACCCAGCAGCTTGGCGATCATTCCACTTTTCATGATCCCCTTGCACTTCATTTAAACTTAGTTTTACCTGGTAATTAAATTCTCAAAATTTAAAGAATTTGTGTTCTAGTACATCAACAACTGAAATGTTTCTGTTAACACAGACTCAAATTAGGGCACCTCTTTCAAGTGAATGTGGTGCTGTTTGGCTGAAGATCCAAACCCTTGAGCAACTTTTCTGCTCATATGGCAGAAAAACAATCTCAGAGAACATCAGTCCCACAGAAAGACTTAAGAGAATAAAAGCAAGATTATCCAAACAAGCTCGCTTCACCACGGTAAACAAATTCTTGTGCCAAAAGCACAAGGAGCAGTTGTTATCTAGTGGTTTGTTCTGCTACCGTAATTCTGAGACATCAATACTAACCAAAATTTGGGGCTTTCTTAAACATGTGAAAAAGGCCAGAGAAATGCAAGGCAATCAGTTATACAGTACTCCAGATTATACCAATGCTCAGGACACCACTTAAATTTACTGTATGAGAAAATAGAACTGCAGATTGCCCTGTGATTTCAAGTAGACACCCATTCTGGAATAAATATACCAAGGTTTGTATGGATAGGTAAAATCTTTTATGCCCAACTCAGAGAGGATGCCCTCCTCTCCTGCTGCAACCCCTTCTAAATTTACATTGCCAATGAAAAAATTAATTCAGCTGGAAAAGACATACTTTGGGCCCCTACTTTTCTATCTAACCCTTCTTTCCTTGAAATGAGCGCTAATCACAATGACAAATAAATCATTCCTCACTCTTTACCTTCTCAACACCTCCAGCAAAACAAGTTTTATCTTAAAAGTGTCATTTTATCACTGTCACTGTATCTACATTAAGGAATTCCACTGGCAGAGCTTCACTAGGTAAGGATGAACATGCTGATTAATGCAGCTGTCCCAAGCAGTTGTAGCAGAAACAACCTTATAAGCACATCCACAGGGAGTTAAAGCCACATAATCACGTTGCAAATCCATGCCCCCTACTTGATACCGGTTTAATTTTCCTAAACAGGTGACCCTTGAGGGTCACAGGCAAGAAAACATGAGCTATAACTTCTCAACTGGACACTGCATTGTGATTTTTTTTTCCCCATGAGAAAGTACCAAAGGAAGGTACATTCTTGTATACAGTATATTCTCTTGTCCTGTCAACCCACTAAAAAACACAAACTAAAAACACTGAAAAGGAAAGAGAAAAAACTGAGCTCTGTGTTAGGGGGGAAAAAAATCTCAACGCAAGTGCTGCAAGAAAGTAAACAATACCATGGAAAATTCAAGGATAAAGGGCAACGTTTCATTTTTGAGGTTTGGAACGGGAAATAATGAGGTCTGTCATGGCAAACATGCTTTAGACAAAAGATAGTGCACTAAATTAAGTACTAAATTTAAGTAGAATATATGACATAGTATCTGGGACTAAAAGCTAAGGTAGTAATTTCATTTGAAACTAGATAAAACTCTAAAGAGAATTTCATACAAGGATATTCTCATCCCTTGTGACATTAAAAAATTCAATATGGCAAAACACACATGACACACAACTCAGGGTCATGGAGGGGATTTTGATCTGGGCCTTTTGTTATCCTGTTACTCTCCTGAGGATCAGCACAATCTGCAAGGCTTTCTATCACTCATACTGAAAATCTTAAAGCTGCAAAATACCTTGGGGTTGTTTTGTGGCTTCCAGCATGTTCTGGAAGGTAAAGGACAAAGAATTAACAGGAGGCCCAGCCACCTGAGTGGAAATGAAAGGCAATCTGAACCTGAGGCTGTTTTCTCAGGAGATACATGCACTGGTCAGATAGTCACAACTTCAAGCTTGGCAAGGTGCTACATGTTCTGAAGGACAAAACCCCAAACCTGGCATTTAAAAATGTCTGCCAGATCATTTTACCTAATCAGGAGCCAGCACAAACATCCTTTGCTACCTTCTTCTAACAAACCTCACACTTCCAAGGGATCCGGTGTAACTTGGGTTTGCAAAAGGAAATATCCAAGAAAGGAGCTCTGAACACAGTTCACTCCAAAGAGACCTTTAATATTCCAAATCTTCATTATTGCTCTCCCATATACTAACCCTGCCCAGTAGGCCCCCTTGAAAAGCTCTACCACACCAACCAGCTCTGTTTGAGGGTTTGAAACAAGAAACTTCTCTTCATTTGAAGTGAAGAATCAAACAAACAAAGCCTATATTTAACTTCCTGTTCACTGAAGCAGTCGCAAACAAGCCCCTGTAAACACCCTACAGGTCACAAATTCCCAGTATCTTATCTAAATGTTAAGCTGCTGAAGTGGATCTCAAAGCTCCTTCCAATAGGCTTTCTAGTGTACCATTTACAACAACTGAGGCTACTGGTTACATAAGAGATGTAAAGCCAAAGCAAAAAGTATGTTAAACCTGATCTACTGACAGATTGGTTTGTAGATAATTAAATGCAGCACCTGCATATACACAAAAAAAGAAATTTCTTCTGCCCCACATGCTCAAAAAGCACAGCACACTCATCTGGAAGTCACACAAACCGTGGCAAGTTTGGTTTTAATAGCAAAAACTCTCTCAAGTGTATTACAGCTACCTTGGTTTTTCACACTTTAAATTCTTCTACAGATACTGGAAGGCCATGTTGCAGGTCAGTTTCAGTTGGGTTTTTTCCTACAAAATAACAGTCTGCTAAATCACATGTATTTTCACAGCCACAATACATCACGGGCTGTGTATAGCTAGGGAAAGCCAATTTCCCTTTAATTTTCTCTTCCAGATCAATACAGTGTGATAACATGTGCCAAAAACGTATCATCTCAGGCTGAAAAACACAAAATAACAAGCATTATGGGTGGAAAACAACACACAGTTCTCTTCCTTGAGAGTCATAAAAAAACTGCAAATGACAGGAAACCAGAAACAAAGTGCTTTGCACTCACACAAGAGCCAACCTGGCAAGCTCACTACCACCGGACACTGATCTTTAGCAGAATTCTTAAAAGGTTTTGAATTTTCTTCTGGCTGTCATGTCACAATGGGATGAACTCCAAAAAACAAAGTCTCAAACACTTCGCCATCTAACCTGTGATCTTTAATTGCCAGGTTTTAGGAAGGTATTTTAACTGCAGTGAATAAAGACCTTAGTTCACTTCGGGCTGGTGAATGATAAAATACCCTGAACTATTTTAACTAAGAGTATTTGAGTCAAGCTGCACTCACAAACCAGAATTAATTTTTAAGACTACTAGTTTTTGTCATTAGGTGAACCAAACTGTCAATAGGTTCAGTTTTTTCAGCTGAAATTCACTGGAAGTGTCAGTGCTAAGGATGCTACAATGGAAATTTCTGTGATCTTACTTAACTAAAGCTAAGAATAATTAAAGGGAAAAATAGAAACCCCCAAGTGCTGTTATTACAGGAAAAAAAAATACCAGTGTGCAGAGCACCTGAAGAAGAGTAAAAATTATTCAAAACCTGCATGATGCACAACAGTGATACCTATTCAGTCTGACTAAAATAGAGTTAGAGGTTTCTCCTCAGTTCTGTAAAAATAAAAGACGCATAAAGCATGCCTGATAATGCTTATTGGTTCACATTTAGCTTACTGTCAAATTTAATAAGTGTATTCAGGTCAACACTCGTGGTAAGAACTGTGAAGAATTAAGACCTCAATTACATAAAGAAGATTTATGCCCAAGTAAAGGAAATGCCACTTGCAAGCATAAGAAAACACATTTACAATACTTGGTTCTAATGGAAAATAAAGCAAACCACTCCATTATTTGCAAAAGTAAGGGGATCCATAAAGGTTTTATACAGTGTAACATTTAATCTAAGTAAAATCCACATCTTCAAGATTAACATGATGTGGGTTTTATTATAGGAAGCACGGGAGTGCTTAAGAAACTATCTAAAAAAACCTGCATATGTATTGTTTCAACACAAACTGAGCTTCAGACTGCTTCAACAATTCTTCTGGGACAGACTCAAAAGTCTGAAGTTAAAAGTTCTTTTTATTTCCATATTTGTGGGATGAGAGTCAACCCTCACAAATCCAACAGGTCTATGCCTCAGATGTGTCACACAGCTTTGTATTAAAGACCAAAGCTTGGAAAACTGGAATAAACCTTTCACCAAGCAGCAAGTGCTGTGAGGGTCTTCCAAAACTCCAAGACTTTACCATTTTTTTAACCAACAAACCAATGCAAGAGCATCATATCTCATCTTCTGCAACAGCCCCAGCAATTTCATGGCAGTTACTCAATGGTTTGATTCAGACACTGAGTAAGACATGGGACTATGTAGCCCCCAGGCTTCTTTCCCAAATCCTTCCTGCTTTAAATAACTCACTGACATCTGCACTCGGTGGTGCACTGATTTTGGTGCTCAAAGCTGCTTATCGCCTATAGTTAGCTGTAATGAGATCATGACTGCTCCCCACACGTGCTTAAGCTGCTCAGACAGTACTGTCAAAGGACACAGAACAAACAGCCAGCCCTATCTTCTTGTGCCCTTTTTAAGATTTCTAAACTCACTTTCAGGAACGCTTGACAATACTTTCATACCAACAGTGGACAGTGTTAATTGGAATTAAAGATCACGTGATATTTTGCATTAACCCGCTCTGGAAGTTTAAAAAATTGGGGAAACTGCAGCTCAGCG
>VZTE01003581.1:126234-140380 GCA_013397775.1 Eulacestoma nigropectus
GGTGGGGGGGGGGGGGGGGGGAGAGAAAAATGTCAGAACAGAATATATATGCTATACAGTAGTTTAGCTTTAGAGCAGAAGTTCAGTTAGCAGGGACAGACACAGGAGCATGCCCTTAAGAGAAGGCACCACGTGTCTCCTCTCCCTACCCCAGGAAGGCAGTTGTGGAGCTCAGCTTCTCTGGTCATTACCTTCTGCATTCTAAACTAAGAAAGACCATTACCCACACAGGTCAGGGGCCTCCCTACCGGAAAACTGAACTTTGTGACAACCACTATTTAAACACACCATGTCTCAAGAAAACAAGGTCATTTGAGTCCATTCATACCACAGGTATACTGAGTCATATCTTTGTTGATAAAGAACTGGGAGAAAACAGATATGACAGACTTTCTTCCAAATTCAGGACAGCACAAAGTAACCTCTCTGAAACTGAAAGACTATCAGCTTAGCCTTATCAACTTTCAGCAAACTAACCTCAGAACAGAAAGGAAAAAAGCAGACAATGATAAGAGTTCCGAAATCATCGTAAGGTGATTCAGCTGCAAATCAGCCACCTAAATGGCCAGAATTACTGGAGCATGAGTGAGCCTCCAAATCTTGGAATTTTAGTTCTTATTACAAAGAACTGACACCGATTTAGTGAATGAACAGGACTGAATTTTTCACTCTGTGCTAGTGCACTTACCTGGGTGTTCCTGTAGTACCCTTCAGAGATAAGAGCAAAACTCCCACAAACTGTATCTACATATCCGTACTTGAAGGGTAAGATTACAAAGGCAGAGGTAAAAAGCAAGCAGTTTATTTCTCTTTGCATGGTATCTAAGGTGGCTGCATATGTATTCTGAGCAAAACAGAAAAAAATTACCTTGGAGATGTCACCCAAGCTCCTTTGGCTGAGCAGTCACTGGAATACGGAGCCAATTCCTCACAATCAAGAGGGAGCAGGACCCCAGAAGCAAGTCAGCCTGCAAGATGTTGTATGGAAATCAGTTAGCAAGTGCTACATTAGCTTTTATTTAGATCTTAACTTGCTTGTCAATTAAGAATGTTTGAGAGCATGCCTCCCCTAGAGATTGGGACTGGAATTCACAGGAAGTTCCTTTCAGGATGCAAATGCTCTCACTCATTCCTGTGGGCTCTGACAGATGCTCTTTACCAACCCCACCAGCAGGGCTAAGGGGACACACTGTCCCCAGTTGCCTCAGCCACACTCAGCTGAAAATTCCCAACCAGGGGTGGAGCAGAGCAGGATGCATGACTGTTCCTCACCAGGTAGGGATGGGCATTAGGGAAGAAAGGTTGAAGCAGAGTATATTAAACCATAGCAGCTGAACAGGCCTGGCTCTAGGACCCAATACAAGGGAGGTAGCATTTGGCAGAGCAGCAGGACAGCTGGTGAAGGAGATAACCTTTCTAACTACAAAAGCTAAATCAGAGACAGCTTATCTACTGCAGCTTCCAAACACGTGTAGTGACATCCTACCAGGACAGGCACATCCATCTCATAACCTCTTTCACTGCTTTTATCAGATTTGGTTGACACAGATCTTCTACTAATATAATTATGGCAGCTACGTCTGTGTTATTTTTTAACAAAACAACTGCACCCACTTTAACTACTGTGGACAAATTATACGGATAAGAGAGGCATCCTGTAAGAGCAAAGCTTATTCATTTACTCCCAAAGAAGGGGTTCAAACATTAATGACACCACATACTGACAGGGGTGATGCAAAATAAATGCAAGCTTAAGCAGCTTGTCTTTTACACACAGTTCATGCCACCCAAAATGCACATAGAGGAGCCTGTTGAAATAAATGAGGCAAAGGACTTGCACCTCAGGACCATCTGCAGAGTGGTTCACACCAGCATGGACTACACAGGAGGCACAGGCAGCCCAACACACTGATTAAGGGAACTGCATCTATTAGGAAGCACATCTACCCGAACAGCACACTGGGAAAGCCAAAAATAACAGCTGCTGCCACATCAGAACGGCACAACACTGCGCACAGGCAATGCTTGCAAAACAGAAACTAAGCAGCCACGCACACACACTTCCTCTTCCTCCCCCCACCACCCCTAGGACACCAGCAACAAACCTGATATTAAACACTGGCCAGCATCCTGCTCTGCATTCCTGTCACATCAGGAATAGAAATGAGGGAGACTGCTAGCTGCTGCTCCATATAGCTGAAGGGCTCCTTCAGTTTACAGCACGTAACACAAATACTTGACATGACTGTTGTAGAGGGTTCTGTCGCATTTTCTTTACTTTTGCTCCTTTTCTTGAGCTCACCCATTTCAAAGCTAACTAGAGACCCTCTGTACTTACTAGACTTGTTTTTGATACATTCCCTCTGTGAGACTGAGAGGTCAGAAATAAAAGCAGTTGTTCCTAGGCAAGTCACATTATATAAGCAAGCAAGCAGAGAGCCACACACAAACTCTGCAAGTCAAGTTCAACGCTAAACCCTGTCCAGCACCAAAACTGACAACGTGACACTGTCAGATGCAAGAGTAAATAAATCAGTCTGCAGCTTTTTGTCAATACTAAGTTCTGAGACTACAAATCCCAGCATCAACACTCCACTGTGATGCTCACATCTCCAACACGTTACGAGCTAATTCCTGATGGACAGATTGGGGGAATCTACTGACAGCAAGTGAAGTGCCTGGGTTACGCTGCAATAATCAAGGCCTCTGTCAGATTTTCCACGGCTTTGGTATCTGCATTTCAACCACAGATGGAAGAAACATACCTCCTCTAGAGCATGGGTTCTGGATATCCAACTTCAAACTTAGCACCTGCATTTCTTATCCCAATGGAAAGCACAGTCAGTGCCATCCCATACCCAGCGTGCCAGCCAGAATTCACCAGATCCACAAAAACCTTTAGGCATGGAGAAATCAACTAAACACTGAAATCTGAAAAGTGATCAAACCTTTTCACAAACATTTGGTGATCCACTAGACCAAAAAGACTGTGCCCTGTAAGCAGATGGTCAACAAATAGCCCCAAGCTTGTACAGGGCTCCTCCTCTCACACCAGTAAAGCTCAACAAGGTCACATTTCAGAGTTTGATCATTTTACCCAAAATTAATAAGCTCCATATGTGTGGGAAAAAAGGAAAGAAACAAACCAGGCAGCTCAGATGGGATGACGAGAGCACGCAACTTCGTGATTAAGAAGAAATCATAATGCTTCTTTAAAAGGCCAATTAGCTGATTAAGGGCACAGGTACTACTCCAGCCTGGGCACTTTTTTGACCTCTGAGTGCTTGCTACTCTAACCTTGACTTTTCACTACGTGCAATGCAAGACAGAATAACTTCCAAGTCAATTGACCCGCACAATCTGCCGAGAGGGGATCTCAAAGCACATCTAATTTCTCTTTCTATAATATTTTTATAAGAAGGAGATGCCCAGTGCTGTCAACCTGATGATGAGGCACATGATGATTCACAGAAGGAGAGAAGCATGGGCACTACTGTTTCATTTAATTTTTAAATACATGTAAAAATGTTGTTTAAAATCATATTTATATATAAGAAAACAGATAATGTAAAAATACGTTGTTGCACTGTCACACAGTCACACTGCAGATTACCCTGAGCTCAGATAAGATCCCATTCCAGCACCAGCCCCATTTCCCTCACACCTGCAAGATGATTTAAGCACCCACAAAGCTGGGTAGAAAAACAGACAGTTTGTCTTCAGCTTGATCAGTCTGTAAGTCAGGGAACTCTGATTCTCACCTGCACAGGCACCAGCAACAAGGCAAGAACCTCCTAATGGGGTGCAGTCTATACTTACATGAGCTGAAGTACCTGTGAAACCATACACGGAACATGAAACTGGTGATCAGAAGCAGATCTTAAAAACTGTCCCCTTTTCCATCTCAACAGATAATCATGCTCACTTGCTCTTCCTCTATGCAAGAAACGTGCAAAACTGCCACAAAGGGCCTAAAGAAAAACCAGAGGGTCCAGGAGAGTGTCCTACCAGCATATCCTACTCTTTCCATTAGAGATCCCTATGCTAATGACCTTGTATACATCAACTTCCCCCTCCAGGAGCTAAGGATCACTTCCCCTGTTTTCCAAACAGTCTTTATTAGACAGGCAGCAAAGGCAATGCCATGAAAAAGGACATGTCAGATCAGCTTAACAGACTCTAACCAGGATGGCATAGGTTGTTCATCCATGCACCTGGAAATGGTTGTGCTGAAAAAGCTGAGAGGGTATGAAACACCCTCTAAGAAAGAAAAACAAAAATCAGCATTAGGACAATTCAAAACATTGACAAAACAAGAGTTTGATGCAGTTGAAAAAGCAACCCAATGTTATCTTGCTTTACAGAGCTCACAGCTAAACCTTTTCACAACCTACCACTTTCCTTCCAGCTCCAAAACAAAGCACTTACCTTAGGTCAGAGCTAAACTAACCCCGAAAAATACCTCACAATCTAAATAATAAGAAATCGTTACATGGAATTAGGATAGACCTATTTAGGGTTACAGTGACAATGTGCAATATCTGATACACCTAATTCTAAAACACTTTGAAGTTCCTGACAGAATTTCTGTAAAAAGGAAATCAGAGTCTCAGTTCAGTGATAAACAACAAGGATACCATTATTTTTCTCCATCAAAAGCCTGACCACACACATAAGTGTTAGCATATCAGCTGCAGGTGACAGTTCATTGCAATGAGACTTTCACAAGACACTGCTGCATATGATTTTGTGAGACAAGCTACTAACTATGTTTACACAGCCCTAAGGATCACAGAAACATTACATCAAGAATGAACAGAGACCCAAGCCCGCACCATTCCTGCACCACTCAGTGCTTCGTTAGCAAAGGCCAATTTTGAAATCCAGCTCTGGAAGCTCTGAATACCAAGTTAAGCCAGGTGAACCTGAAGGGAGGAAAAGCAGATGGAGCAAAAACAGAGCAAGACAGGATGAAATGAGAAAGGCAGCACATACCAAAGTATATTGCTTAGGGGGGGGAAAAAAAAAAAAAAAAAAGAACGCTAATGCTGAGCCTAAAAATGAATGAATATGGATCCTGGGACCAGCTTAAATTCAGAATAGTTCAAAAACGACCAGGAGTCGGTACCACCTACCCTAACGCAACCCTTTCTTGGAAACCCCGGGGAAGGTTGGTCCCGGTCCAGGTCTGCAGACCCATGAGTACACCTGCCCCGGGGGACTGCCAGGCACTCCGGGCGTCCCCACCGGGGCAGCCAGCGCTCCCGGGGCCACCCACACCCCTCCCCTGCCGGAGGGCAGCACGGACGGGCCCCCAGCCCCACCAGCCTCCTCACCATGTTGGTTTCATGTTACCGCCGCGGTTTCCGAGCTCCTTCCTGTGCGCAGCTCCTGTGGAAGGGAAGGAAGGGCACGAAGGGAGGGGACGCTCGCTCGGCCCGCTGGGCACGGCCCTGCCCCGGCACCGCGCTGCCCAACCCGGGGAACCCCGCCCCGGCCGTGCCCCAGGCGGGCCCCGCAGGGGAAAGCGCCCGGGTCTCACCCCCGCACACACGGGGACGTGCCGGGCTCCCGCCAGCCCCTCCTCAGGGGGCCACGCACGGACCCCTCCACGCCAGGCCCATCCCGCTGCTCGCTGCCCCCTCTCCCCGGCTGCTCACGGGGCCGTGCCTGCGTACCCCCTCTCCCTTCACGGGGCCGCACCCGGGTCTCCCCTCACGGCAGCGCGCTCGGCTCAGCCCCCCGCCCCTCAGCCTGGCCAGTCTCCGCCCGCCGCAGCTCACCGGGGCCGGCGCTGCCTGCCCGGCCGGGACACCGGAACGCGGAGCCCCAGCGCCGCCGCTCCCCGCCGCTCGAATCAACAACAAGATGGCGGCGCCCGAGCAGGCGGGGCCTGGCGCTGGCCGTCATAGCAACCGCGCCGTCCAAAGCCCGCCCCGCCGCCCTCCGCGCCAATCCACACCCGAGCCCCGCCCCACGGGGGCCCTCCCGGGACGCTGATAGGTCGAGCTCGGTGTCGCTCAAACGCGGAGCCGCCCCGCCCTTTCCCGAGCGCGGACGGCAGCGCACGTTAGGCACACGTGACGCCCGCCGGTGCCCCGCCCCCTCGCGGGCAAAGCCGTCTGATTGGCTGTCCGCGGGGAAGGGAGGGGAGCTCGGCCAATGGGCGCGGCCCGCGCGTGCTGGGCGCGTCCCGCCGGGCCGCGGCTCCGGGCTCCGAGCGCACTCCCGGCAGCTCCGGGCTCCGAGCGCACCCCCGGCAGCTCCGAGCGCACCCCCGGCAGCTCCGGGCGCACCCCTGGCAGCTCCGGGCTCCGAGCGCACCCCCGGCAGCTCCGAGCGCACCCCCGGCAGCTCCGAGCGCACCCCCGGCAGCTCCGGGCCCACCCCCGGCAGCTCCGCGCTCCGGGCCCACCCCCGGCAGCTCCGGGCGCAACCCCGGCAGCTCCGCGCTCCGGGCTCCGGCCGCCCTCCCCGATCCGAGCTCACCCCCAGCAGCTCCGCGCCCATCAGAACCCACCTCCGGCCGGTCTGGGCTCAGAGCTCCCCGCTCCGAGCCCACCCCCGGCCGGTCTGCGCTCTGTACTCCCCGATACAAACCCACACCCGGCCGTCCCGCGGTCCCCGGACACATTCAGAGCTCCCCGCCCCGAGCCTCCGGGACTGCTCCGCATCCCCCTCCGGCCGCCGCTCCGAGCGGGGCCTCGCCAATGGGACACGCTCACGCACCGGTACAATAAAGGGTTTAATTCCCGAACGGTCACGATTGCCGTGGGTTCAGGGCAAAAGGGACCCTCAGGCAGAGTCACACAGGTGACCCCTCTCACTGTGAAATTTCACGGCTGGCCCCTGTCCCCCCTCCCTCCCCTTAGTCACCTACTCCCCAAATTAGTCTCTTCCCTCTTCTCCCGCCAGCGCTTCATTTCCCCGGGAGCTGCCAGGGAGGCGTCCCGTAGCGCGCTCCTTTGAAATTCAAATAACCGGTTTCCCACCTCCTGCTGACTGACGCCTTCAAAGCCTCCCGCCGCTCCCAGCTCCTCCTGCGGCCTCCCGCTCACCTGCACCCACGCTAATTCACTTTTCCTCCCAATTATCAACCCATCCCCTCCGCCGACCAGCTGCTCATCCCACCCGTTTGCGCCTGCGAGCGCTGGAACAAAGCAGAGCTAGAGGGGTGCATGGGACTCGGGGCAAAAGTTTCTCAAAATTACCCGTGGCTGAGTTTTCTTGCACCAGACAATCTCCCTGTGGACGACTGCCCCGGCTGGGTCACATCCAGAGGCTTCTGTGACCGAAGCAGACCTGGCCAAAGCTCTCGTAGTATTTTTTTGCAGTGCCGAGCCTGCTGGCACCCTTGTCCTGGGTCACGCCACTCCCATCGCTGACGAGACAGTGCTAATGACCACCACAGCAGGACAGCCACCAGTGGCACTGCCCGGCCAGGGGACTCCCTAAGGCAATCACAGCAGCATGTGCAATCTCTGACACCATTTATTAGGTCTGCACTGGCTGAGGTGGCTCAGGGTCTGGCTGCACCCCATGTGCAGCAGGTTTGGCCACAAAGGATGGGTCTCCTCCTCGGGGGCCACACCAGCTGTCTGCCAGCACCCAGTGCTCTGCCCAGCACTGCCCACGTGGAGCTGTGGGTCACAAGGAGCCCCTCATCCAGTCAAGCCCTTCAGATCCAGCGCCGAGCCCCGGTCACACTGCTGAAGAGATAATCCCTGCCAGTGCCTGAGAGGGAGGCAGCACTCAGTCACTGCCTCGCGGGCCTGGTCCCCATCTCTCCTGTCCCCAGACCCCTCTGCCCTGGGGGACACAACCAGAGGCTGCTCTTGGGGCTGCTGGGGCTGTGAGACAGGGCACTCACGTGGGTCCTGAGCACGGCCATCGAACTGCCCCTGTGTGGAGGAGAGACAGGAGGGGCTGCTGAGGGCCACAGGGATCTTCCTGCCTCCCTGGCAGGGCACCCACCGTCGCTGCCACACACTTACTGGGCTGCTGGCATGTGGGTGTCCCTGCTCCTCCTTGCCCCTGCTGTGCTCCCCTGCATCCCAGGAGCTGCAGAAAGAAGAGGGGAAGGGAGGGCACGCTGTCAGTGGTGGGCCCCCAGCCTCAACCCTGAGAGATGCTGCTGGGAACGAGTTGCCAGCCAGGCTTTTCCCTGCCAGCTGCACCCAGTTGAGCCCATCATCCACCTACCTGATTGTCCCCTGGCACAGAAGGGGATTGTGGCGGGGCCGTGCTCCCCCAAGCACCAGCACCTTTCACCAGTGCCTGAGAGCACCAAGCAGGTCTGCCACCACATCTGCTTGGCTCCCCATGTGCTGGCACACATCACTCTTGTGCTCAGAGGACACTGTGCTGGGGGAGCTGCCAGCGCCACCCAAATGGGCTGAGCCCGAGTCTTCTCCCTTGCATGGTCACTACAGCCCCAGTGCCACCAAGCACTGTGTCCCCAACCTCACCAATGAACCTGGATCCAGCTGCGCATCACCTCGGGGCAGTTGTGCCACTGGGGGTGGCTGTTGTCCTGCCCGTGGGCTTGCACGTCTCCTCCTTGCTGTGCAGACACAGCACAGGCTGGTCTAGCATCTCCTCAGGCTCTCTCCTCTGTCACCTGTCACCACCACTGATCCTCCAGGGGGTTGTGCAGCCTGCTCACCTCCTCCCTGGGAGCTTTCCCTGACAAATGGGGCTCACTCCTGCCACACAGGGGCTCCCCTGGTGAGCTGCAGTGACCTCAGCCCTGGTGCCAGGACCCAGCCTTGCAGTAGGCATTGGCACCAGCACTGTGCCATCCCACCCTGTCCACTGCAGAGTTTGTGCCCCAGCCTGGCCACCGACATCACTGTCTACTGGCCAGATGGCTCTCTCTGCTCCCATAGCTCACATCAGGGCTGCACCCTTGCCCTGGGCAGAGAGAGCTCCCTGGCACAGCAAGCCATGGCCAAATGCAGAGTATATGAAACATCCCCATGTGCTGTGTCTCTCTGGCTACCTACAAGGACAATACAACTGCCAATATGACCGCCCTGGCCATATAGCACTGACCCCTTGCCCAGGAACAGCTTGCCAGGGGCCCGGTTGCTGTGGGAGGAGCAGAAGGCAGCCATGAACCCCCAGTCTTGCTCACTGTGCCGTGCCGTGAGGTGGGCTGGGGCTCACCCGCACAGCAGGTTCCGGGCCATGCAGCCCAGGGTGGCCAGCAGCAGGGCACCAGAGATGGTCAGCACGGCCACAAACCAGGCCGGCGGGTGCCACACTGCCTCTGTCTGCGTGACAACCAGCGGCTCCTTCTGCAGCGTCTGTGGAGGCAGTGGGGTGAGGGGGCACGGGAGGTTCCATGGACCCTGGAGCACCGCCCGGTCAGCGGGCTCTGCTCACCGTGTGCTGGGTGGTGGTGCTGGGTGGCACTGGGGTGCTCCAGGGGGTGACGTGCACCACCAGTGCCACCATGCTGCTGCGGCGGCGGGCACCAGAGCCGCCCCACACCTCCACCAGTAGGACAAAGGTGCGGGGCTCGGCTCGGTCGTTGGGGAGGTAGACGAGGGTGTTCCCTTCCAGCCGAAAGCGCCCATCCTCGTTGCCTGGACAAGAGGTTCTGCTCAGTGTCACACCACGGCCGAGGGCCGGTTTGTGCCGGGCCTTGGCCGTTCCTCACCTCCAACAATGGTGTATGTCAGCAGGGTGCTGTCGGCGCTGCTGTGGCACACCAGGCGGGTGACGGGCTGGCGGCTGCCCGGGAACCCAGCCGTGATCCGCAGCTCCTGCACCTCGGGGATGCACACCGGCAGCTGCTCCGGCACAGCCTGCCAAGAGCAGGGGGAAGCGGTAGGGCACCCACAGTGCTCACACCCACCACGGCTCACCCAACGGGCTGCCCTCGCACCTGCAGGCGCACGGACACATCGCACAGGCGGCTCTGCCTCTTCCTCAGGTCCAGGTCATTGTGGGTGTCCGTCAGCCGCACCACCAGCCTGTAGCTCTTCTGCTGCTGGGAGTCCAGGGCTCCCACCACGCGGATCTCGCCTGTGGGGCGGCGTGAGCTGCTGGGAACCGGTAGGTGCCAGGGGGTGTGGCGGGGGCTGGGGAAGGGGCTGGGTGCTCACCAGTGCGCCTGTCGATGGAGAAGGGCTGTGCAGGGCCAGACCCCCCCTCCAGGCTGTACTCGAGGCTGTCCCGTGGGTAGTCGCGGTCAGTGCCAGCCACACGCCCCACGACGCTGCTGAAAGCTGCCGTCTCTGGCACGGTGAAGGTGGCACTGTTGGGGCACGCCGGTCTGAATTCGTTGACAGGCGTCACCGTCACAAGCACAGGCACACGGGCTGTGTGGCACACGGCAGCTCAGCCATGCTGGCACCACCCCACAGCCTGTGCCAGGCTGGGTGACGTGGGGACAGAGGCACCAGCCCTGAGATGGGCATCTCTGGGGCAGCAGGAAAAGGAATGTTTCCTCTGTGATCTGCTGGTTTAGGGATTGGGAAAGGTCTTTTCCCACCCTAGGGACATGGGCACTCACTGCTCTGTAGGGGCTGCCCTCCCACTGTCACCACAATGGTGGCCGTGAACTGGAAGCCCAGAGCAGCCACGGCCTCCGAGTCATAGTCCAGGGTGGTGTTGACCTGCCAAGCCAGGAGGGAAGTGTCAGACAGAGCTGAGATGCCCTGCAAAGTCAGAGTATCCCGCAAAGCCAGGGTGTCCCACAAAGCTGTGGTGCCAGAGGAGGAGGAGGGAGCAAGTGAGGAGAACAAGCAGGCCTTGGGGAGCAGAGAGCCCTGACGAGCCCTGACCCAGAACTTTGCATGACAGCACATGTCGCAGTTGTCCCACTGGGCTCCCCAGGGTCTGGGCTTGCTGTCCACCTGGGCACTGCCCATGGCCCTGCTCACCTTCAGCTGTGGCCCCTCCATGCAGAAGTGGGAGCGGGAGGAGGGAGGCCCCTCAAGAGCATAGTGCAGACACCCATCAGTGCTGGTGGAGTCGGTGCACCTCAGTGTCACCAAGGTGCTGCCAGGGGACACCGTTTCGGGCACCTGGGACCTGTGGCAGGGCAGCCAGCAGCTCAGGCTCTGTCCCATGTCCTGGGTGCAGCAGAGAGTCCCACGCACCCCACTCCCCCCTGAACCATACACGAAGATGGCTGGGACACATCTTGGTGCCTGGCGGTCTGTCCCCTGCACGGTGACGTTGACCATGGTGGTGGCGTGGTCGTCGGGGTGCAGCGAGTTGTAAGCCCGGATGAGGAGCTGGGCACAGATCACCTCCAGCCGGCGGGTGCTGCGGATCTCACCCGTCACTGCAGGAGGAGCCACGGCCTCGCACTGGGCACAGGGACAGGGACAGGGCGTCCTTGGGGACCCCCCACTGCCCTGCTCACCCTCGTCAATGGTGAAGAGCACAGGTGCCACCGGAGCGAGGATGGCATAGCGGACATTGTCACCTCTGGCATGGACCTGTGTGATCACCTCCCAGGGGCCAATGCCCCCTGTCACTGTCACAGCCCGGTGCGGCTCGCTGCAGGCAAGGTGGGCAATGTGGCACGGCCTGGTGCCACCAGCACCCCACTTCCTGGCCCAACCCCACTCACGGGAAGGTGACGCGGGGGCGGCGCGATGGCAGCACCTCCACCCTTACAGCCCTGCTGCAGTTGTGCCCGTGACGATCCATCACCTCAATCTCCAACCTGAACGTCTGTGGGGCAGCACCAGGGCAGCTGTGGGACAGCCCCGAGTGGCACCAATGATGGGGATGGGGGCGTGGATAGGGATGAGGATAGTAATAGGGACAGGGACAGGAATAGCAAAGGGATGGGAACAGAAACAGGGACAAAGAAGGAGAGGGGGCAAGGGATGAGAATGAGGCTTGGAGCAGGAACAGAGGTGGAAAGAGGGGTAGAGATGGAGATGAGAATGAGCTCGAGATTAGAATGGGCAGGAATACAGACGGTGATGAGGATAGGGCCAGAACTTGAGATGCAGAAGGGGATGGGGACAGGGTTGGGGCACTCCTGGGTCCAACAGGAGACAGGAGCCTAATGAGAAGAGCAGGATGTGAAGAGCTGTGAGCAGTGCCAGTGTGGGGCCAGGCCCCAGCGGACTGAGAGGTGTCTGTGACCAGCCTGGGGCTGCTGGTGCCCACCTGGGTGTCCTTGCTGGGGTCAAAACCACTGTCAGGCGCCAGCACCAGGCCCCGGCGGGTGAGCGTGAGTGGTGTGTTGTGGTTTCGGAGCCTGAACTGCAGAAAGGAGGGTGATAGGAACCCCATCCCACTCCTCCACACCCGAGGTTCTGCTGTCTCCAAGGCTGCTCCCTTCTATAGGGGTGTGGGCCCTCAGGGAACTGCCACTCACCATCAGTCCACCAAGCGGCTGCGGCAGCACCGCGTACAGGGGTGTCCGGGGTGCCACATCGGCCAGCACCTGCACCACATCCCCCTCTGGAGCACAGCACGGCTGTGGGAGCTTGGTGCTGGCTGGCACCCACAGCCCCCACTGCCCTGTGCCCCTGTTTCCTACCTGTGCTGGCAAAGGGGGTGTCACAGCGCAGCACCTGCTCCGTTGTCACCCGGACAAAGAGCCGCCCTTCCACCTCATCCTCACCAGGACAAGCAGCCCGCAGGATCAGCGTGTACTGGTTCACCTGGTGGGCATCGAGCTCCGCACCAGCACGCAGTGTCACCTGCCATGGGTACACGTCACTCAGCAGGGCGACTGCCAGCTCCTGCCCCACTCCCTGTTCCCCAGCCGCACCTCTGCCCGGAACGTGGTGGCATCCGTTGGGTCAGAGCTGATGGCGATGGAGTTGAAGGGGTGGTCGGGCTCAATGCTATCCAGGGTGACATTGGGGCTGCTGCTTGAGTTGCTGCAGGACACGGTCACCTCAGCCACGCGGGTGCCTGGCACTGTGTCCTCACTCAGGGCCACCACACGTGGCAAGTCGGGCAGGCCTGGTGGGAGACCCCAGGGGCCACTGATGGCTCGTCCAGCTGTGTTTATGGAGCTCTGCTCCTGCGCCTAAGCACCAATGCAGGCACACGTCTCCCTGCCAGGCACAGCCAGGTCCAGGGCACTCCACTCTTACCTGTTGCTCTGACGAAAGTCCCTGCAAAGAGGACAGTGTCACCCCAGCCTGCCAGCTGTGCCCCAGTAATGCCCTGGGGAGGCCCCAGAATTCCCTCTGTGATGCTCTGATGAAACCCCAGTGGTGTCTGGATATGCCACAGGGATGCCCTTAAGATGCCCCAGTAACACCCTGGCAATGCTGAGGACACCCTGGTGATGCCCTGAGGATGCTCCAGTGATGCCTCCTCCCTGCTTCAGCCCAGCCTGGCAGCTGCCAATCCCTCTGCCCATCCTGGGGTCAGCCCCAGGCATGTGGGAGCAACTGAGGAGAGCCTCTCCCCTGTCCCGTTCCTTTCAGTCATCTACCCAGGATCTGGCAAAGGGTGTCTCCAACACTGTGACCTTGAAGCGCCTACCTGGGACACAGAGGCTGAGGAGGAGGAAGGTGAGGTGCCCGTGCATGCCCATGGCTCGCTGGGTGTTTGGGACAAGCTGAAGCCGGTTGCCAGGGGTGCTGGGCACCACCCCGGCCCGGCGTCACGCTGTCCATCCACACCCGTGGTGGCCGGCCCGGCCAGGGGAGGGACAGGGCACGGCTCCAGTGCCCCCAGCTCTGCACGCCGCCGCTCCCAGCCCCTCGCCACTCGCAGCTGCGTGGGGTTTGGCTGCCACCCCACGCTGCTTCACCACGCGGCACGCTCGGGAACCGGGAAAATTAGCTGGGAGGTAATTTTTGGCCGTGTTCTCGTTCATTTGCAAACCAGTGCCGCTTCTCCCGGGATCCCCATTAAGCGTTATTAGTTCCCAATTACGGGCGCTGCGGCCAGGGTCACTCTTCTCTTCCCTCCTCCAGCGCCCAGCCCGGCTCTGGCAGCCCCGTGGCAGGGGGTGCCGGCAGCGAGTGCCTCCGCCGGGGCCCTGTACCGGGGCTGCCCTCCTTCCCGCCGGGACACACGGGGCTCCGGGACCCCCCCCGTGCCCGAGGTGCCGCCGGCCGGGACACGGATCCCGCCCGGCCCGGCGGTGCCCGGGTGGTGCCCGGCGCGGGGCCCCGGGGCGGCGGGGAGGGGTCCGTGGGCGGGG
>VZTE01003581.1:158714-209480 GCA_013397775.1 Eulacestoma nigropectus
GGGGCGGCCCCGCCGCGGCGGGAGCGGGAGCGGGCCCGGGGCCGCGCTGGGTCCGGGCGGCCCCGCGCCGGGGCCACCCCACCGCCTCCCCCAGACCGGCACCGGCATCCCCGGGCCGGTTTGTTTTTCACACGGCGAGGACATCGCCCCGCGGCGCCGAAACCGGAGCCGGGGGTTGAGCACCGGGGCCCCCGGTCCCCTCCCGGGGCCACCCCGGCGCTCGGGTAGCGCCGTCCCGGAGGGAAGCGGTGGGTCCGGCCCCGGTGTGCGGGGTCAGCCCTCCGCCCGGGGCGCACACGGGCAAATCCCGGCGGGGGATGCCGGGGCGCGGAGCAGAGGGGATGGGGACGGGACCGGTACCGTGGCGGGTCCCCGGCGGCCGGCCCGAGGGGGCTGAGCCCGTACAAACTGCTGGCAGCCGCACACCGGTTTGTAAGTCTTTTTTTTTTTAATAAAACAATCGGAGTCTGTATCAAAATTTAGTAAAAAATTAGATTTGAGAGTTCACCGATTTTTTTTTTATCTATTAACTATTCCTGGCGCGCTTTTTTTCTTTTCTTTTTCTCTTTATTTTTTTTTTTTTTAAACTTTTTTATCTTTTCCAACAGTGTCCAGGCTGGAGTGCCGGCGTGAGGCCAGCGAGGCCGTTCCTGCACAGTCCCAAGGAGCAGCCGGGACAGAGAACACACCCTACTGTCGTCAAAACACCCCACGGGGAGGGAGTTTTGCTTAAAACAGACACCCCCCGACCCCGGAGCTCGCTGGGAAGCAGAGAAGTCGCGGTGGCACAGGGCTCGGCTCATCCTCCCGCGAGCGTTCCCCGGCAGAGCGATGCACCCCGCGCTCAGCCATGGGCACCCCAGGCCAGGCTGACCCAACTCATGACTATTTTATGATGCGTGAGAAAGATAGGATTTCTTTGATTAAAAATAAAATAAAAATGATAAAAGAATCAAACCCCGAACCAAGAAGCTGATCCATCCCGAGAGGAGGAGGAGGAGGAGGAGGCTGACTGGCCCCGAGGGCCTTCCCCTGACCAGCCCGTGGAGCTCACCTGCAGCACAGCACTGCCCTCCCCCTCCCGAAAAACTACACATCCCAGTTTAGGTAAACAGCAGATTAAATGTAAAAACTTAAACCATCGACTTCAGAAAGTCCCTTGAATTTAATTATTTTTAGGCTACCTTTCATGTTACGTCCTGTAGCTAGACACACGTGAATAGAAAAAACAGTACAGTTAGTGTTAAAGGCAAACAGCGGAGACCCAGAGTGCTACCCCAGTGCTGCCTGCTCCTCCCGACCCGGCCCGACCCGTCCCGACCCCCCTCCCTGCCCACCGCCCCGGCCCTGGCCGAAGCCCAGCCGCCGGGAAGGCGTCTTTGAGCCGAGAATTTTTTTCTATGAATAAAATAAAACCAAAGCTTGTTAGGCAAAAATAAAACAAGTGTCCCCCCGAGTCCCGCGAGCGCTCCGGTGCGGCGGGCGCAGCCGGGGAGAGCCTGCTGGGGAGCGGGCTGGGGTTTCGTGTTCCCGGCTGGCGAGGGGGCTGCCGGCCCACAGACAGCACCTGTGTGGAGCTGGAGGCCCCTTCTCCCCCGAGAGCCTCCCGTTTGTTAAGGGGGGACGTAGGGCGGTGGGGACCTGTACGGGGTCATGTTCTTCGGGCGGGAGCCTTTCCCCTCCATGGGTGCAGTGAAGGGGGGGGGAGGCTGGTAGGGCGGCGCGTTGGGGTCCTCGTCCCGCAGCGGAGTGTACTCCCCGATGGTGTCCTGGTTGAGCGGCGTGGTCTCCGGCATGCTCTGGTTGGGGTATTCTGGAGGGGGCAGTGGGGCTTTCTCCTCCTGGAGGATGAGGGGCATGCTGGAGGACGGTGGGGGCTTGGAGTCATCCAGCTCGTCGGCAAAGATGATGGGCACGCCTTTCTTTATGAAGGTGGCCTGGTCTTCGATGGTCAGCTTGCCTTTCCTCTTCTTGCGGTAGCAGATCATGGCAATGATGCCGGCCACGAGGAGGATGGCAGCCACCACCACGGCAGGGATGACGGTGTGCAGGTACACATCGTCCTCACTGCTCTTCTCGGGGTCTTTGCCTGCTGCCACTGTCGGCGTCGCCTCTGAGATCACCCTGCCATCCTTGGTCACGGGGACGAACTGGATGTGCCTGCAGCTGCCGGAACCAACCACAGACACATTCAGAGGCTTGAACTCAGGCTGCAGGACATTGGAGAAAGCTGGGCTCGGCCTGCCAGAGTCATCTGCAATTTTTTTGCTCAAAGTCCGGATCTGCTCCCGAGGGCAAGGCTCCAGGGGCAGTGTGTTGTTTGTCCACTCCACTACAATGGAGCCTTTGGCGATGTCCTGCACTGTGATTGTGCTGCTGTTCCTGTCACCAAATGCCAGAGCCAGCTTCTTCACCAGCATGATCTTCTTATGGATGTCATTGACCACTGCGTTGTGGTCCCCTTCCAGCCTGGCCTTGAACTTCACCGGAGACTTGTCCCCATGTGGGCGTTTGTGGACGTGGATTTCAAAAGCATCCACGGCAAAAAGCCCGCCCTTGTCGGTGGCATACATGAAGTACTCGTGCTTCCCGATGTGGTTGTGGTCTGGCATGCCATACATGAGCTGGCTGGTGCTGTTGAACTGCACCCATGAATTCTCCTCGATCATCTGCTGCTCCTTCAGCTTCAAGGTCAGCTGCAGCTTGTCAGTGGTGGTGTCTTCCTTGTCATAGAAGGTATCCGACGGTATCTTAACCTCGAAGTACGTGCCCTCCCACGCGTCGACCCTGTCGATGTGGTTTGTCAGCTTGGGTGGCTCGTTCGGCTCCCAGGGCCGGGGCAGCCCGCTAGCTGTGGTGCGCACACGGGATGGCGGAGAGGCCGTTGTCAGCTTGGAGATGGGGGATCTGGTTGTGCTGGGAGGCTTCGTCGGACGGGGCGTTTTGGGCCTTCGAGTAGGCCTTCGTGTTATTGCCGTGGAGGAATCTGTCGTGGACGGTGTGCCTGGCTTCAGGGTGGAGACTCTCGGTTTCTTGGTGGTAGTTGAGGGCGGTGTGATCACTGCTGTGGGCTCCACGTACCCAGGCATCGTGGGGCGAATCGGCACGGAGGCCGTGCCCGTGCCTTCTGCTACCCTGGTTGGCTGGATCGGCCCCAGCGTGGGCGTCTGGACAATGGGGCCTCTGGTTCTGATGGTGACCGTTGGCTTCCTTGGCAGTGGAATGGGCTCCCGGACGGGGGGTGCTGTCGTCTCTGTGGGAGGCGCGATGGCGGGTGACGTCGGGGTGGGGACAATCCTGGTGGGTGGCTCTTGCGCGGCAGTGGTGGGTGGCCCGATGGCAGTCAAAGGCGTAGGGGTGGCGTTGATCTGCCGCCGCATCCTCTTTGGGAGGTGAGGTTTCTTGTTAGCGATGTGCCAGCCAACAACAGGGTAGCCAAGGCGGGCAGACATGGTTCCTTCCTTAGCTGGAGCCTCCACCTTGCTGATGTTGGGGACACTGTTTTGGCTCAGGGAACATCCCAGTTTCCATGAGAGTAAGGCCCCGTTTTCCACCACCTTCTTTGCATTTCCCGGTCCAGCCATGAAGGCCGACATGTCAAAGAGTCTGTTATTTACAACAGGAACCAACTTCATGTTGTGAAGTTCCACCTCTGAAAAGCTTCTCATTCTGTTTAAGAGTTCAATCCTCTGCTTTGGTGTCATTTTTGTTAAGTCGGCATCCAAAATGACCGTCAGGATAGTGACTGGCTCTTCTGAGCCACACACGAAGGGCGCTGTGTCACTTGTGTCTTGGATGGCCACTCGCACCGACTGAGGCTCGTTGTGGTCTTCTTGGTGGACCTCAACGGAGAAGACGTTTGTGGTCTGCGGGACGTAGCTCCCATTCGGGAAGGGCTGCAGAGTGGTCACCGAGATGTAGTGGACACCCTTGTCCGTGTCAAGGGGCAGCCCTTCCAGGGAGCTGCTCTCCACGTTCCAGTGCAACCAAGAAGGCAAGGAGTCCTTCCCAGCTTCAGAGATCTACCAAACAAAAAAAAAAAAGATGCTTTTAGAAGTACAGCATTAGGGCATGTTCTAGAAGCAGTAACGCCTAATTTCAAGGATTAAAGAAAAATATCTGAAGTGTAACAACTGGGGAAGGAACAGCCTGGCCAGAGCACGGCAGCCTTTGCCTCCTCCTCCGCATGTTGGCAAGGACGAGCTCTGCAGGGTGCACTGGACCCAAAGGGCTTAAGGAGCCACAAGAGGTCGTAAAGTCCCACAAGGCCCCCTCGCCTGCAAGCGCTCCAACACTTGCTGTGCAACTACCAAGCACAAGTGGTTCATTTTCTCTGAGGGCAGACGGGGAGTTTACGTCATGGGGACAGTGACAAAGCTGAGGGCGAAGTTATGCTGTACAGCAGAGCCGATCCAACAACTGCCCTCTTCCCACTCCTTCCTCTCCCAGCTTGGCCATCTTGCTCCTTTCCTCACCCCACCACACCCTGCCCACCCTAGACACATCAATTCCACTGCTCCAGCAGCTCAGAACATGTATTTTCTCCACTAACTTTCAGCTTGTCCTACTGTCCCCAGAGCCAGGATGACCCAGAGGGGCCGCAAGCTGGCCAGCTATGGTTCTGAGTCTCTGGCCTGGCTGGAGCACACCAGCTCTCAACAAGCAGCAGGAAATCTGGAAAATCCCAAGAGCTACACAGCATTGTCCTGCTCTGCCAGAGGAACACCAGCCAGGGATGAAGGAGGGGAGCAGACCCAACGTAATGGCCAGTGTGGGCAGGCAGGGAGCTAAACACGAGCTGGGGAATTGCTGGACATCACACAGGACAGTGTGCCAGCCTGGGTTTATCCTCAGGCTTAGCTTAAAATGAAGGATTTCACTTTCACATAATAACCTGCTGCTGCAACGGAAGGCTTTGTCTTAGAGCACAGGCACATCAGGACTGCAACACACTCCTTACTACCTCTTTCAGCCCTGGGCCTCCTGCCTCCTGCACTGGGTTGTAGCTGAGGGTGGGTGCAAACCCCCAAGCCCCCCCAGTTCCCAGCAGCTGACATCCATCTGCACTACAGCCGCTCGCGGATCACGCGGCACAGCGGAGCCGCTCGGGCTGCCCGGTGGAAGGGGTGAGGCTGCCAGCTCGGTGGGCTGTGACATTTCCCGGGGCTGTAGGTACTCCAGAGTGAGTAACCTGAGCTTCACCACCTCCCAGGCCCGGAGGCATTTGGCAAGTGCCATGGCTGGGCTTTCCAGAACTCCACGAGGCATCTCCCCCTGACACTCAGAGCAACAGGATGCTTTGGGGCCCATGGAGACACATTCAGCAGCCTGGTCAAGGATCTGGGCTCACTGCAGTCCAACACAGATCCAGGCTCTAGCTCTCCTCCTGAAAGGGTGCTTTGGTTCTCTGCAGTTCTGTAAGGCTTATACATATTTCATAATTTACCCAAACGCAAAGCTGGGAGAGGAGCTTCACAAGGAAACCTGCCTGGCAGGAGCATTCCTGCATCCAGCAGCAGGTGCAGAGCCGGGGCTGGACTAGCCAGACTGCAGGTCCTGCTGGGGAAAGCCCCTGGATGGACAAGGAGTGATGCCTGGTGCTGCAGGGCTGGGCACACTGTGAGTCCTGGGTGCCTCTGCCACTCCCTGGCTGTGGGCAGGATTCAGGCAGCAGCCTGGGGCTCACCCCCACACCGTGGGTTTCAGCACACTGAAGGGTCTGGATGCATAGCTCTGCCAGGATAACCTAGGACCCAAAAGTCTTTCAGCAAGAGCAGCACAAAAAAGCTTTTGTGCAAGAGCTGCAGAGGGTTTCAACCACGATCACACAGGCAACACCCTCTTTCCTCTCCTCTGTGAAGGACCAGCCCCACTTCCATCCAGCCTGGACAAGCTGGAGAGCACATCATGAGACACCCACTGGGTACAGCTTATAGAGCAGAGTTTAAAGCTCTCAGCACAACTCTAGTTAACTCCTCACCAGCAATATCCCAGAGCAGGGAATTGAGATTCCTGCTTCCAACAGCTGGAGGAAGCTGCCCCAAGGACCCTATACCTCAATATATGCCACCATGCACCAACACGTGAGCATCCTTCCCCCGGGCCTTGCTGTGTACCCACGTGTCTGGCAGAGGACAGAGGGCTTTGGCAGGGCTGTGGCCACGTTCGCTCCTCCTCCACTGCAAGAACAGGAGCTGCTTTTAGCCCAGACATCCCAAAGGAAAGGCAGCCCTTCACCTGAGCTGGGCACAGGGAGCCAAGCCTTGCTCCTGCAGGAACAAAGGAACGAATTGTCCTTCCTTGGCATTTCTTCTGCCAAGAGAGAACAAAGGCAGGGTCTGCTCCTGCCCAGCCAGAAGCACTGACCCGCCCCTGTCTTCCTTTAAAAAGTGTCATTTCATCACACCCTCTAACAACTGAGATGCCAGGACAGTGCCCAGTGCAATCCAGCATTTACAGTGGCAGGAGCTGGATGGTTCCATTCTTTATCCTCTTGTGCCAAAATTAGCCACTAACCTGCTCACCGTGGAGGAGGGAGGGCTGGGCTGGGCACACATACGGAACAGAAACATAGGGAGCCAGGACAAAGCCACAGCCTTATTGAGGCTTACAAAATCAAGAAGAATAAAAACTTTAATAGCGAGTGGTTAAATTCAATCTGAATGTGTAATTTTAGGCTACATTTGGAACAAATCTTCCCCCTCTGTGCACTCCGCAAAAGCCCTTAATTAGAGGATCACATACTCCACACAGCTTTCCTGAGAGTCGGGGTTTGCTGCTGCTGCCTCCTCCCTGGGCACTGGCATGACTTGAGGAGGAGACCTACAAGCAGCAGTACTTTACCCAGTCTCATGTCACAAGGTGATTCTTCCTTCAATCATGTCTGCTCCTACGTTTGACAGCCAAACTCACTTCAGAAAGGTGGCTGACCCCACATGCAGAAATGACAGCAAGGGACGCACAGGCCAGTCTGAATATTCCTGCTTGGAAAACTGTTTTTACAGTTTACATGTAGGACCCATGCTAGAAAAGGAAACTGCAGCCTGACAGATTCACAGCTAAAACTAGGCTCTCCTGAAAAACAAAAACAGGCCAAGCAATCACTGACTGGGATGACTTGTTCTAGCAGGGATGCGACAGTTGCAAAACATTTATAAACCCACTTAAACTTGATTTAAAAAAGAGCTGAGCTAGTTCAGCTGTATTCAGCCTGCGAGGAGATGTGGACTGTTTCTAAAGGCTCTGCAAGAAATGATTAAGAAAATCAAATTTATGTGGTTTACTCCTATGAAGCCCATGAAGATGCCTGTGCCTCCCCTGGGAAATCTTTGAGAAGGCAACAAGTCACAAGCATTCGATACCTCTGCACTGCTTTAAACACAACAACTGACCTGATAGCAGGAATCACCCATGTTCATGTGACAAAGGAAGAGCCCAGAAAGATTAAGAGTAGATAAATAAAGCTGTTATCAGGATGGATAAAAATACTTGTTCCTAAACAAACGCTGACCAGCGGAGACCTTGGCGTGGGTCTGTCCTGTTCATCGTCACTGCTGTGTTCGTGGTGGTGCGAAACCAGGAGCGGGGAGACCTGGACTCTGTTCTAGCAATGTTTCTTTAAATATTGCTTCAAAGGGTGTTTGTTAAGGCTACATGTAGTTAATCATTTGGGATCTCTAGTTTTCATGTTAAAAGTTTCCCAGTTTTTTGTGTAGGCAATAAGTGTCAGCCTTAAGCCCTGCCATTTCCCTCAAGGCGTCTGGTTTCAAAATAACCCTTCCGTTGCCCAAGCTTAAAAAAAAAAAGGCTGTCTTTGTTTTCCCATTATTTGAGATAATTGTAAATGAATGCTTATTGGCTAGAGATTACACAAGCCTGGCAGTGTATCGAAGACCATTAAAAAATAAGCCACAATTGTGATTTAAAGTACATACAGTGGTCTGGCTGGTTTTGAAGACCTTGTTCACAAAATCCTTTCAGATAGACATGGCCTGTTATTTTTAGGCCAGCCAAGAGCAGTCAGCTCATGAAAGAAGATAGCTCAGTTTGACTTGTTTTTTTAAACTTGGATCTTAAAGCCCTGTAGCCAACAAGACAAAGATAAGCAAAGGAGCAGTGAGCAAAACTGCTGCCTCGAGGGAATTCAGGCAAAAACTGCATTCTTGCCTACAAGAGTGCCCTTTAATCCTCCAGGTATTTAGTCCTCCTCCTCCTCCTGATGAATCCCCCAGAAGGAGGCAGCGAGCCCTTTGCCAGGAGACAGGTACTGTAGGATCCTGCCACAGGTCTGCACTATGGCACATCACTATGAAATCTTCCCAGTCCTGGAAGTATCCGATGGGATCTCCCCTGTCTGTGCTGCCAGACCTTTGCATGGGCAGCAGCAGCTGGGAGTCGGCTCCTTTCAAATCAGTCCTAAAAACCCCCTGACTGCTTTTGGGCAGAGTCAGCATGGACAGTCCTGCAGCTCTGCCAGATCTCCCACTGCCCCATTCCCCTCCCTGTGTCCAGCTGCTGCTGAGAGACAGACCCTGTGCCAGGGTTTTATCTGGGGTATAATTACTGATGACAATTTATTGTAGCCAGACTCCTTCAGCATCACCCCAACACATGGCCAGCAATGAGGAATACCCCAGCTGAACCCTCCAGAAGGCGAGCTGAGCTGTGCCCAAATGACTGACCCAGCCAGTGTCACACCACGTCTGCAGGCTCAGGCTTCTGCAAGCAATTAACCAGCAGGCAGGGGAAGAAAATGGAAATTCAAACACAATTCAAATGCAAATACAACTGCACAGAAAGAGTCAAGCCTAAGCTGTTTGCCTAAGCCCAAGCTTCATCTTAACCCCCTGCTAATGCCACAGCATGGGCAGTGTTGGCAGCAGAAGCAACAAGCAGCCTCAGCCCCGAATCAGATCCATGGGCAGGCAGATTCCCATTGCCCTGTCCCACACAAGTCGGGGGAGGGACACTGGTTTCAGATTCACCCCAGTGCTGCTGGAACTGTGGGCACTGCAATGATCCATGGTGCTGGCACAGCCAGACTGGAGTCAGGAGAAGTGATGGGCATAGGGCCGGCAGGCTCCAGGTCACAGGATGGAGTCCTTGCTTTGGGAGGCAGGCTCTGCCTGTGGATCCATCAGGTGCACTCCCCTTCTCACCTGGCACAAAGGCTGCACCAGTGCCTGCAGGCCAAGCTGTCCAGGCACCACAGCCCCAGGAAGGTCCCATGGCAGCAGAGGCTGCTGCACGGGGCCAGGGAATGTGATGATGCAAGGCAGGAGCTGGACAGCCCTCAGCCCACAACAGCTGCCAGAGCCTGCCAGAGGTCAAGAAGTGTTCGGACAATGCTCTCAGACACATGGTGATTTTTCGTGTTGTTCTCTGGTGGGCCAGGGCTTGGACTTGATGGTCCCTGTGGTCCTTGATGGTCCTTCCAACTCTGGATATCCTATGATTCTATGAAGCTGTGAGCCTTTGGCCCCAAGGAACAGCCCTGCCAGGAAGGTTGGCCTGTGTGCACCCAAGAGAGGTTGTGTGAAGGACACTCCAATCTTACTCCCCACTTCTTTTCCTCAAACACAACAGAACTGCAAAATAGGACATCAGAGAGGCCGTGCCTATAAACAGAAGGCCCAGAAAACAGTGGTGCAAGGAGGATGGGCACCTCGCAGAGCCACCTGCTCACTGGGCACAGCCACGGTGCTGCTGCAGTGCCGTGCTATGGGAAAGCTCAGGCTGGAGAAAGGCAAGTTGCACTTGGCACAGTGAGCGGGGAGGACTTGGAACACACGCGCTGCTCTGTGGAGGGGACTGTGATACCTGCCAGGGCTTTTGGGTATCCTCAGCAGACACTGCTCCTCTGGGCTGCTGTGTGCCTTGCACAAAAGGCCCAGGAACTCATGGACATAAACAAGCTGCTCCAGGACATTTCATGCAGATGCCTCTGCTCCTGGAAGTCTAAAAACAGCCCAGAGACTCCACTGGCTTTCAGAAGTACATCAGCCTTGGTGACCCAAGCCTTCATTACCAGCAGGAGCTCACCACGCCTGTTCAGAGACCAAAACCTACATGAGAACAGCCGGTAATTGGTGCTTCCTTTGTGCACAGGTAGGTCAGGATGGTTGAACTAACCCCACATTTTGGCTGGTCCAAGCCAAAGCCCTGAAAAGCTCTTCCTGTATGTCTCCATGCACTGAAGCTGTTGTTTTAGAAAAATAAATCAAACCCAGCCCAGAAAGCTGAGCTAAGGGGGAATAAGGCTTGCAGAGGCCACATCACTGGTCCCGGCCCTCATATTCAAGTTCAAACTTCAGCCTCTGAAGGACCAAGTAGCCAAGCTACTTGAAGTAGCTGCTCTGCTTTTATGTGCTCATGAAAACCTGAAAGAGAAGTTTTATGTGTCTGCTGCTAATCTGCATTTTCCAGCCATTCAAGGGGCGAGTGAAGCCTCACGTACAGAAAGCAGCCCCCCTCCTCTGCGGATGTGGGTGTAGGGCTGTGCTGTGGACTCAGCCTGCCTTCCCCACGAGCTGGGCTTTGTCTGACCAGCTTCTTTACCATCAGTAAAATGGCTCCGAGGCGGCGCAGGCTGAGCGGCTACGCCCAGCTCATGCCACCCTCGCATACTCCTGCCATGACGGCTTCTTTTCCAGATGCGCCTCTGTGTTGGCTATAAGGACACCATTCAGCGTCCCACTCTGCCTGGGCAAGGGAACACAACAGCTGTTTCACTGGGAGGTCACTACAAAACATTGAGTGTCCCAAGAAATCCTCCTTTCATCGGTCCATGCAAGCAGCTTGGAAGGATTTGTTTAGCCTTATTGTTGGAGCGGGAAGGCGCAGCCCGCCCGCGCCAGGGCTGGGGTCAGCATGGGCTGCCCACACCCCGCTTTATCCCTTGTCCGGGGGGTGAGCACGGGGCAGGAAAAGCCTCAAACAGCTTAAAAAAAAAAGTTTGGTCGGGCTCTTCTTTCAGTGCGACTTTTTCTAAGCGAAAGGCCAAAGGGAAGCAAAAATACCACAAAGCAGGGATGCCAAGTGCTGGGGGTTTAGTGCTGTCACCGCACAGCTAACCAGCCCTGGCAATTTATTCCTGCCATCAGCAGATTGCTGGAAAGCTGGCTTTCAAGAGCATGGCAAGGAAAGGCAGACCGGATCTTGCAGTCTCAGGTCTGCTCCTTCGCAGCATTCTCATTACCGTCACATTCCTCTGTCTCCCTGGACGCTCAGAGCAACAACCTGTAAGAGCAGGACAAAACAAGGAACTTCCCAGCCCGTCTGAAAAGCCAGTTTATAATTAGATCGAGTCACATTTTCCACTCCTCCAAATTCAGAGCTTGTTACTAAGTGTGCACTGAAAATGCCAAATTCTCTGACTCGGTCTCACTGTAGGAAAAAGATAAGCGTCCCCCTCAGCTTCCCCGAAGGAATCTTATCAGCTCATCGCTCAGATTGCAGCGTGGCAACCAAGCAAAGCCCTGCCCAAGTCCTCCTTTGCCTGGACCTGTTCCAGGCACTGCCATTTATCCCTGTGTGCTCCCCTGTAAATAGCGGCTGTTGCTGCACCTCCCAGTTAGTCCAAGAAAACCGGGGACCCCAGAGAGGAGGTGAAGCTCAAATGCTTTGACACAGAGAGCCTTTTAAGATACCCAACTTGATGACACAGCCCTTCGGGAGCGCTCTTTGCTTATCTTCTTCCTTTGAGAAATGCCACTTTAATAAATTTCACATTCAGTTAAAATGCTTTGAAATAAAGATCATTGCAAGAGGAAAAAAAAAAAAAATGTCAGTATTTTGTGGTTTTCTTCCCTGAAAGCAAGTGTGTCCTGGCATTGCAGGCTGGCTGCCAACATCCAGCCCTTGGCTTCGAGGTTGGAGCAGGATTGAGGTGAGCGGCACAGCCCTGACAGCAGATATCCATGTTAGGACTCCTGCAACCCAATCTCTGTGGATCCTGTTTATAAATCAAGGTCCCTGACATCTGATGAGAGCAAAGTTGTTCAATAAAAGCCACTTCAGCAGATGGCAAACAGAACAACCATTGGAAACTCAGCCTCCTGCTTGGAAAGTTTAGTGGTAGACTTGGCAGTGCTGGGTTAATGGTTGGGCTCGATAATCTAGAAGGTATTTTCCAACCTAAACAACTCTGTGATACTATGAAAGCAAGACTCCTTTTTTCCCAGATGGATACTCAGTCTCTGATAACCTCCAAACCCTCTCCATAGCTGCACTGTGTAATTCAGCTGAGTGAATTCTGTTGTTCTAATCACTTTCCCACCAGCTATGTTTGCTTACAGAGACAGCTTCTCAGGGCCTCTGCTACGTGTTTTACCTGTCTTCCCAACAAAGCCCTGGTGAAACCATGCACTTCAAACCTAAAAACAATCAGGGGCTAAGACACAGCCGGGAATGCTCACCTGAGCTCCTCAGCACTGGCTACAAACCCACGCAGATCTGCTCTGTGGGATTCATCCCACATCGAACACAACCAGGACTGAAGGCAGGTCAGCAGCTTTACATGACCTTCAAGGGAGACACAGCAAATCTCCTGCTCCGGCAGGGATGTGCCTTGGGAAGCAGTACACACCAGGAGTTTCTCTCCTTCCAGCATGCTTTATAGATCCATCTTTAAACAAAAGTTATTTAATAGTGTCTCTACATACTGTGGGCATATGCATTTAGGATATCAGACTGTGCAAGGGCTCAATCCCTTGTGGGTATTGTATCCTTGTATTGTATCCCTTGTGGGGATATCGTATCTTGGCTGGTGGGATGAGTGGAGAGCCATGTTTGGCAACAGCCACCGCCCCAAATCATGCCCCTCACCTTATGTCCTCTTCTGGGACTCAACAACTGGAAGCAGCAAAAACTACAGACCTGGATATTTCAGCTGATAGGAAGATGTCCAAACCAAAGCAAAGCAGACGTGGAAAAGCAAATGATCGTAGGATATATCAAACAAGGTTATTTATAGAAGAGAAAAGGAAGTTTTGATGCTTTTATAAAAGGTTCTGGTAAAATTTCATCTGGAATGTTTTGTAATGCTGTGGTCATGCAAACAAAAGAAAAATAAACTCAAGCTGGAGGAGGTGCAGAAGACAGCTGCAAAGCTGAGGGGAAGGAAAGAAAGCTTATTTTATGAGAAAGACTAAAGAGGTTGGCTTGTTTAACCTAATAAAATCAAGATGGGGAATATGCCTGTCACCTATAAATACATAAGGGAAGTAAATATTATGAAGGTAGAATTGATTTAGGCTAAAGGGCAGCACATATAAATATTTCTAGCCATCTCTAAATTTAGGCTAGAAGCTGCATTTTTAATCAGAGCAGCCAAATTCTGGAGCAGCTTCAAATAGAAGTGGCAGGAACAGGAAATCCAACTGGCCTTTGACCGGAGCATGATCTGTTCTTCAACAGGACACAGCTGAGAGGTAACAGGTCAGACTCCACACAGCCCTCAGTGGACATGGGGTAAGGAGATGATGACTGGTGAGGGTACCAGCACCAATGCCCACGTTTACTCTGTCCCAGCCAGCATCTGCCAGGAGCCAGTGGGAGCCAGTGGCAACCCGCCCTCACATTGTCTGTATGGCAAGGGAGCTGTATGACATGGGGAGATTGGGTGTTTTAACCCAAACCTTGTAAAAATACCAATGTTTAGGTGTCAAATGTGACAGAAAGGGCTGCAAGGTGCCTTTTAGGAAGGCACAGCAAGGATTTTTAATTTCCAGCCACCTCCAGGCAGCAGGAGAGCAGTCTTGCAGCCAGAAGCCCTGCTGTAGTGAGGAAGCTAGAGGACAGCATCTGGACTGACCTGCTGCCAAATCCAACAGCTGGAATACCTGCAAGCTCCAGCTGCTCTGCAGAGGACATGATACTGCGTGACCAAGGCACTTGCTTGGGAACACAAGGCACAGGGGAAGGGCGTTACCATGGCCACAATGCCTTCCAGGCAGCTGGCTCTGAGCAATGTGGAAACAGACTCTGAAATTAAGGCACGTGGTAGTTTTTTACTTCTTTTCTCTGCAGCTTGAGCCCATTCGAATAAACTTGCTTTTGTCCTTAGCCATAAAATCTCACCTGTTGTTCAGCAGCTTTGGGGGTGGCAGGGAAAGGCTGGGGACTGCTCCCAGGAGCACATACCTGACTGTGCAGGAGTGCGTGCCTGCGGGGCACTCCTCCGCCACGCTGCACATGCCTGGCGTTGTTTCCATCCCACAACCGAGTTTGCAGAGAAAAGTATTTTGTCTACAGCTGGCTGGAATCTGCTAACAAGCAGGGAGAGGATCTGAGAAGGAGCTTCAAGGCGCTCCCCACCACAATCCTAGAAATAATCAGTGGGAATCATCTAGAAATGAGGCAATCACACTTTCTCCAGGCTCCAGTGGGAAGCTCCTGGGAGTCTGGGGACAGCAACTGTTGGCATTTTTTTAAAAAATAAAAAATTGTAGACAATTTCTTTGAAATTTAAGGGGGAAAAATATAGGCAACCATATCTCATTGTACACCCTGCCCCATCTCAGAAGGCACAGCCCTTCTTCTTTCTTAGCAGGGTTTAAGTACACCAGAGAGCAAGTATTATGCTTTTACTGCTCCAGCTGAGAAATGCCAGGCAGCTTGAGAAAAAGACCAGAGCAATTTTCCCTGAAACTTACCAGTCAAACAAAAATGCACCCTAGCACCCAAAATTGCCTACGCAGTTCTCACTAGCCAGGAATCAAATCCCCATAGCAAAGGTCAGCTGTGCTCAGCAAGGAGAGCCCTTCCAGAGACAGCAGCTAACTGAGAGCCTGCTGCACTTTTAAAATCAATTTCAAGGTGAACAGATGCAACATGCACTTGGGTACACCCAGGGATGAGCATGAAAACCGCTCCCAGAGTTTGTTGAACTACACACAACCAGCAGCTGCTGGGTCCTGCTCCAGCCCAGTCCATTCCAGGCTCTGCAGGCGTGCTGGTGTTGGTCAACACACCTCACACCTACACGGCAGAGGTATAATTTGAAGCTGTTAGGTGGGGTGGAAATAATCCATCAGTATTTTCCTGCAGCTACTGGAGCTATCACAGATTACTTTTGTGTCAGGAAAAGATGACAGAGGAAGCCTTGGTGTTATATAAATACTGACAGTTATTCTTGCCATCAAAACAGCTATTAAACAACATCAGAACAAGCCACTCGGATGCAAAACCCCAAACTAAAGTTATCATTTCTGTAACATGAGATGTGGGGCTCACCACACCCGCCTGGGCTCTGGCAGCCCAGTGCTGTACAGGTGCCCTGTGCTCTGAGCACAGGCTGTGGGTGAGGCCAGGCAGGGACCTCGGCCGTGGTCAGCTCAGAGTCACCGAGATCAGCCTGGCACCTTCCCTGGCTCCTCTGGCCAGGGGCTCGCCCACCGCCCTCCTCCCCCTGTCTGACCCTCTGTCCGTAACAGCTGCATTCTTCAGATTTTCTGCCCACCATGGGCACATCGTGGTCTGGCACCCTCGCTGGGGCCACTTATCAGGATTGGGATAACTGTGTGACTGTACACAGAGCTAAACCAAACCTGCCTTCAAGGAGAAACCGAGATGTCAGACTCGCTCCTGACTTGCTCTCCATCTCCCTCTGATCTTCTGAGACACACCAGAAGCTTGTCTTTCTATAATGCTTTATAATGCTCTTTGAAAAGAAATTCTGAGATTGGAAGGCAATTCTGTTTTTTAAGAACAGAAGTTTCTGAATTCCACGTGATCCAAGCAAACCCTTCCAGGAAAGGACTAATAATGAGCACACCTGTGTTTAGCCATGTCCCTACCCTCCTCTGGGCTATTCTAACCCTTTCCTGCACTTAGGACTGATTCCAAAACTCAGTTTTCAGGCCCGTGCAGTGCCAGTGGGGTGAGGGTAAGTCAGATAAGGGGAAAGGCTACCATCTTTCCCAAGGGGACTTAGGGGCATGGTCAGGAGAGACAGTGTCACAGGCAGCCCAGAGCCCTGCTGGCAGGACAGGGTTTGTTTGTCTGGCAATGTTTTGTTACCACAGTGAAGCAAACTCCCCGAGCCTGACCATCAGTCCCAGGGAATCCATGGCTCCCCAGATCCCACGGCAACATCTCCTCATGAATGTGCCCATGGTTGCAGGGGCAGAGCATCTCATAGTTTAAATACAGCCAACAAACCCAATTAGTCATCCCTGAGAAGTCCTCTCTGTTACAGAAGAGAGGAACTTTGCAATGAGTTGAGACTATTTTTTTTAGAAAAATCCTTCTCCTGTAGTCCTACAAAACTGTAAGGCTGCTTCCCAGCCACCCTCATGACCCAGCCCATTAGTGGGGTGACTCGCTCGAGCCTGCATGAATATAACCAAAAACGATCCTCGGGGAATGGTGTTTCTCACCTGGACGACTTCTCCATTGGAAGCAATTAAATCCGTGGGGATGGAGACTCTGAAGTAGCGTCCCACCACCGCAGAGCTGTCGGGTATGCCCACCACAGCCGGCACAGTCTCCCGGAGGTCTGAGAGCACTGAGTGCATGGAGGCCTCCAGCTGGTTTTCCCAGTCCCGAACCACTTCTGCCGGCTCGCTGGGCCAGTGGCAGTGAGCAGAGGCTGCCAGCAGCAGCACGGGGAGCCAAGTCCTCCCCAGGACAGGGGGCTGCAGTAGGCATCCAACAGTCATTCTTCCCAGCGGCCTTGGCAACGGTGCTCCAGCTGGAAAGGGGGTCACAGGGAATCTGCAGGCACCACACCACAGGCAGGGGATCCACCACTCCTTCACAGCAGCCTCATCCTAGGAGTCCTGGGAACCTGGTTAGACACAGGAAATCCAGTCAGCACATTAATTAAGATACCCAAGCCAGCCAGTCACCTCACAGTGACCCTGCAACGGGCTACTGGCCATGCTACTCTCTGTGCCTCAGCTTTCGATTTAGCTGCAAGTTACCACAACCATTAGAGAGCCTGAGAGCTTCTCAGCTCCTCTTCTGACATAGAGCATCTCCAAAGAAACGATCCTCCTGCTTTTCCATGCACACAGCCATATTTCTGCTGCTCTGGAGACACAGCATCCCTAGATAGCCACAGGTAGGGAGACAGGGGAGATAGAACCAAAGCTGAGACCAAGCACAGCACTAATAGCTGACCTTTCAAGGCAAGATGAAGCCAGGCTGGAAAGCCAGCAGACTTAAATGCCAGTTACCCAGTAGGAAAGATACCAAGAAACCTTTGGAAGTCCAAAGCTGCCATCCTAATGGTTTGATGCATGACAGATGCTTCTGCTCCTCTGACCCATGAGCCCGGTTTTCAAGCCAGGTCTCCTCTCAGGTCCAGCTTTTTGTATTAGTGTGTTCAGACTCGATCTGGGGGCCTGCAACATGCAGCCCCAAATCAGACTGGAGTGAGCTATGCACACACAGTTTCCATGCTGCCAGCCAGCTCTCTCCTGCTTGCACAGCTCACCTGTCCTCATTCTCTGCCAAGACACATCTCCAGCTCTCCCTCACTTTGTTGTTTTGTTCTTTCACTTCCTGCCCACCATTCCTACCTCCGTGCTTCCCTGGATCTCCTTTCTCTCCTTTGTTCCTTTGGCCATCGTTTCCTTTGCTTCCCCAGATACTTTTCCCTCCAGACTGCATTCACACACGGCACAGAGTCACAGATCTATGCCACCATGTTCCTCTTCACAGACTGCTTGCAGGAGACCAGTGGATTTGTAGAATAGGACAGAGCCATTTGGGACCCTGGGGCAGCTGTACTGCCCACTCTGGCATCGGGACCTGGGTTTGCAGCCAGCACAGGCCCTGGTAACTAATCTGCCATAATGCGTGGAATGGTGGGTTACACAGGATGGCAGGACAGACACACAGACCAAGTAGGTGTCGTTCAGTGCCAGGAACACACAAGATGGGGTTCTCTCATGCCTTGAACCAACTCCTTTTTCCCAGGCTGAGACAGAAGTGGCTCCAAATTCCCAGAGCAAACCAGCACAGCTCCTGACCACTGGCTCCCAGTCTGATTTATTTCAGCCTGTTCTGTCTGCACCATACGATGCACATCAGGCTGTCCCAAGAGACCCTGGAGCCAGTCCATGTGGGAAGGGAAATCCCACTGCTTCTTGCTCTTGCAGAGCTCCTGGAGCAGCACAACAGGGCTCAGCTTCCCGCTGTGCTGGGGCCAGGCAGGGTGCATTGCCCACCAGAGGCTTGCAGAAGCAGGCGGAGGGTCTGCCCATGCAGGCACCCAAGCCCAAGGCTACCACAGCAGGCTCTAGGAGTAACAGGAGAGATAAGGTTTGGTTGCTCTCGCTAAAGCCTGAGCTCTAGAGAAGCTGAGGCAGCGAGTAAGGACCTGCACATCCGCACCCCTCGGTGGGCCTTTCACAATAAACCCCACAGAGAGGCGCTGACACCTCTCACCCCAAGGTAACGGGCCCAGGGCACAGCTGCAGCCAGCACAGAGGGCTGTGGGTAGTAGGAATTAGGAGCTGGATGCAATAACCTCTGGCTACAGGATCCACGAGGCAGATACCTGATCTGACCACTGTCCTGTGGAGAACCTGTCTCAAGTGAAAGGCAGAAGAGACAGCAGAGCTGGGATAACATTGCTGGGAACCACGAGACAGATGGGAGGATGGCTGGTGAGAAGGTCAGCGCCACAGAAAAGCCCACTCCCTGCTGCTCTTGTGCTTCCAACTGTCTGAGCCGACTGGGAGGGGAATATACCAGATGAAACAACAGAGAAGGCAAAGCCAGGCTCTCCCCAAAGGCAACAGAACACAGAGCCACAGAATATGCCAAGTTGGAAGGGACCCATCGGGATGATCAAGTCTAACTCCTGGTGCTGCATAAGACATCCCAAGAATCCCACCATGTGCCCAAGAGCCTTGTCCAGATGCTTCTTGACCTCTGTCAGCCCTGGTGCCGTGACCATTCCCCGGGGAGCCTGTTCAGTGCCCCGCCACCCTCTGGCTGAAAAACCACCAGCACAGGGTGGTCTTCACCCAGAGAGAGGTGCCTGAGCTGCTTCTCCAGAGGTTATCCTCAGGAAGTGGCTGGTGGGTTAGGACAAGTCACAATCCCTATAGGGCACATCTCTCCTACCAGCTCCCTGTGTGGTCAGAGGAGGATCTGACACACCACAGTTGATTTCGGATGAGCACAGAGTCATCTCCGCAGGTAAACGAGTACCACAGTAGATGTCTGGTGGAGAACATCCAACAGGATGACCACGTGAATGAGCTACAGAGATGAAGCAGACACCTGCAAGAGGTCCTGAGGAAGTCACATCACTGCTCATCACAGTGGGAAATCAGGGGACTCTTGTCCCTGCACTGTGCCTTAAAAAGCTGAAAGAACTACCTTTACCCTGCACAGAGCCTGGAGCATGGCCACTACAGTGGTGACGCCTTGTCCATGAGCTGCTTCTCCTGAAACCTGCTCGTTGGAAAGTCCTGATGCGTATGGCAAGCACGGGCAGGATCAGAGACTTGTAGCTGGGGGAGGAATGTGGCAGCAGCCCTGTGGCTGCTGTGGGGCCAAGATGCTATCAGGGAGCTGTGGCTGCCTCTCACCACTGCACTGAGCATCCACACCTGAGCAGAGGACAGACACCCCAGACAGCCAGACACACAGCGTACAACTGCACGAGGCTGTAAAAACACCTGGAGAGGTGCTTCAGGCCAGTCCCTGCCCTGTCATGCTGCAGTGGAGCTCGTGCATGAGTGTGGTGCAGCTCTGTGTTGCTCAGCCAAATGACATGATCCAGCCTAGGGTGTTTTTGTTGGATGGAGAGAAGCATTTGGGCAGAAAGGAGCTGGTTCTTGATATCTGTGGTGAGCATGAGAGGAAGATGAAGTCATCACCTATTTCAGAAACACTTATCGAAGCAGGCAACAAACACTGCCCAGTATGTGCCCCTCAGCCCAGCAAATGGCCACTACATGCTCATGTGACACTTGCAGGTTGCAAATTCAGAGTTTCATTTTAGGGACACTACAGAAGAACAGGCTCAGCATATAGAAGTGGAGCATACAGGAGGTACAGAGGAGTTCAGTAGCTGGTAACAAAGAAGAGACAGAAGAGCTGAGAACAAACTTGCACCACCAAAAAAAAAAAAAAAATGTTAACACAGCTCCACCTCACCACACAATGGACAGAAGCTGAAACACTGCCAGCCTCTCACAGTGTGTGAAGGTGGAAAAGCAGGGTGGTTCCAGCTATCAGTAGAGCTGTACAAGGCATTGCCCTGCGGTGTTGAGGTCCACATGAACTATCACTACAAGGTGGAAACTTTTTGAGACAGGAGATCCCTTGCCTAAAGCCAGTAGTGCTGCTTTAGCTGGCCACCAGCACTGTGGGTCTGGATGCAGCTGCAGAAGAGTGCACGTTACCTGCGGCAAGGCTGGAACAAGCACTGGGGACCTGCCTGGTTCGAGAGCCCACACCACCTCAGATGGCACTACCATGGGCACAACCCTGAGTCAACTGAGCAATCATCCCAGCTGTATTTCGAAAAAGTCAGTGTTCTGGGTCATTGTCCATGACTGGTGAGTGGCACAGAGCTGGAGCTCTCCGGGAGCAAAAACCTCAATGCTTCACACAGTTTCCCACAAATTCAAAACAGGGCCAAAACCCAAATACAGATGGAATTCTGCAGGCGGTTTTCTGCTGATCTCTGGGAAGCATCAGGCCATACAGCTGACTGACTTAGCACTTCCCAGTTATGAGGGAAGGCTAGACCACCCCAGCTTCTCTACATGGCACCACGCTCCTCCTTCCAGCAGGATCTGCACTGCCCAGTTTTGCAGAACAAACACAAAGGTTCAGGTTAGTCCTGACTTTCAGGATGTTTCGTTCTGATCTTCTGAAAGAACCGACTTTCTCTTTATTCTTCTGCTTCTGTAAGAGCTCTTTTGGTCTCAAGTTCAAGCCTTCAGAGTGTTGGATGAAACATCAAAGTCTATCAACATCTGCTTCAGTCCTAGCACTTGCTGCATGTGCCAAGGTTGATTCCTGATCTCCAGTGCCAAACCCCTTGCAGAGCCACAGAACTGGGCCTGCTTGGTGAAGTTATGATGCTGCACTTGATATGATGCTGACTTGTCAAGGCAATGCTGCAACTTGCTCCTTCTCCGTGCAGCTACGAGACCCACTGACACGGTACACTGCTGTACCTTTATTATCCAGGAACGCTGAACAGTGCAGGCAGAAGATGGGACTGAAAGGAAGGACTGAGAGCAGGACAAAGGAGCTACTCCCAGCCACGCATTTTCCCTGAGACTTTTCTATCTGCCCATCACAGACCCAGGACCGTGGGGCCAGGGGAAGCATCCCAGCCAGAGGAGAGTGGCTGTCCTAGAAATGACTCTTCCTCTGTGGCTGATTACGGCACCACTTCGGCAAGAACCAGTGAAAGTGAAGTCTCTGTCCAGCTGCATCTAATCCAATTGCTCAAGCACACAATCACATCACTGGCCTGCGGTAATTAATCACCACCAGCACATTAATGCCACCGAGCCGAGCGTGTAGAAAGCTCCAGTAACTGCCGTGCAATTCCTGACTCTGCTTAAGAAGGTATTTAGGAGTTAGGAGGAATCCCACTTACCTGATTGCTTATTTACCAATATCCTCATTAAAGGAAGCATTAAACAAGTGGCCTTTCTCTAAGGAAGCAAACTCGGACAAAAAGAGTCGGTGCAACTTTGCAGAGCAGAGCTATTGTCTCTGCAAAGATCTCCCGTGCGTGTTTCCACAGGAGGATCTCTGGGCAAGTCCCGTCAGCTATCGCGCGCCTGCGAGTCAAGGCAGCGAGCAGCAGGAATGATGAAATCCAGCGTCCCCGGCCAGGCACACAAAGATGGCACTCTGCCGGACGTGCTCCCCGCTCCGAAACACGACAGCAGGCACCCCTGGTGCCAGCCTGGCGGCGTGACCCGGGCAGAGGCGGCTGGTGCTCCGTGCGTGTCTGCGCTGTGCTGAAGGAGTGCGGGAAGGGGGGCAGAAGGGACAAACAGCTCGAGGGCAGTGTCTAGGCACAGCAGACCATCACCAAGTTATGAACTAACAGCCTCCTCAAGCCCAAGAGCATGCTAGCCTGCATTCTGACATGCAATGTGTACAAAGAACACCCTGGAGCGTGAAATTTAGGAAACAGAGTTTCTGTGCCTGCCCTGCTCCGGACGTACCCTGAAACAAAGGCAGCAGCCTTTCCAAAACACTATGTTATAGGTAGGCTATGGGAAGCGCAGCAAACGCCTCTGGGGGTTATTTCCAACCTCAACGGCCTCAGCCACGTACATTCACAGATGACCCAAGCTCCAGACGCTGCTGCACATGGGATGAGTTACACACAGGGACGTACAGCAGAGCAACTGCACAGAGACACACTGGTCCCACACAGACTCAGGGCAGGCAGCTGCCAGGAGGGAACAGGCCAGGCAGAGGACAGAAGATTGACCACCAGACATAGCTCCCCACTCCACAGTGCTCGGAATAACAGCATCCTGTCCTGCACAACACTAACCAGGCATCCCTAAGGATGGTGGCCTTACACGGAGACTGGAAGACAAGCTCATGCCGTTTCTGGCTTACTGCTGCACTCACAGCTGCCTGCTCAAAGCCACGTGTGCACCAAAAGCAAAACAGCAGTAGCTCAAGATCAGAAATTGCACCATGAGAGACCTGCCTGAGTGGGGAGCCCCAGATCAGCGCTCCTGAGGCCCCAGGAGCCCCTTCCACCCTCTCCCCGCACAGCCACCAATAGCTGGTCACCCCAGACACCACCAGCTCAGGAGGTACCAACCAAGCTGTACTCGATTCTTCACCCTAAAACTTCAACACGCTGTGCCCACCATGTATTGTCACCACATTAAACGTGGTGAAGGTGCCCAGAAGTGACACCCAGCCCAAAGGACATACTCACAAAAAGAGCTGCTTCTTTCAACCCTGTCCCTTCTTGTATTTCTGCACTGCTCGTCTCCAGCACATCTGGTGTCAGTAACAGGAAACCCTGATGCCAAAAAACAATCTAGAGGAAAAAAAACTCAAACAAACATAAAACAACAGTGCTAAAAATGTGTGCTGGGCAGGGAAACAAGCAGCACCCTCCTGCTGATGGGGAACTGGGCTGCAAACTGTCACCAACTCGTTGCTTTCAAGTCCCAGAGGCCACAGGCAGCTTCGTGAAGCTCGTGCGGGAAGTGGTCACAGCCATCGACACCTCACAGCGGTTTTTATTCTGCTAGAGCAAGCACTGAGATATTTAACTTTCCTGTAGCTGACAAGAAGCTTCCTGCTACCTTCATTACCACTCTGTGATAGTGAAAAAAGATGCAAAGAACCTAATTTTCCTTTCTGCCCCTGTATTGCATCTGTTTGTCCAGAAGCTGGAATACTGCACTGCCCTCCCCAGCTGGGTACCCCATTCCCAGAAAAACTTCTTTCCTGGAAGAGGTAAGCACTGAGGATATGCTCTGATAAGCACTTCAGCAAGTGCTGTGCAGGTGAAGAAGCAGCCTGGCTGTCCCAAAAAACCCCAGCCAGGGCACTCCTGCTGAGGTACGTGCAAGGGGCACTGCAGAGCAGCAGCAGAAGCACAAAGGACACCAGATCCCTTTTGGCTGCTGGACATGGAGCACGTTTTTACCTCCCTGCAGAGCACATTTCCCTCTGCTGTGGCAAGACTTGTTCTGGAGACAGCACCTTCCCCAGCCTCCTGCAGCCCTGGGGAGGGAGGCAGGAGGGATGAGTATGGTACCCACAAGTGCCTCTCAACTACGCACTTCCACGCTGACCTGACAGATTTGCTGCATGTCCCCCTGCTCATCCACCCTGCTGGACTGGCCCCTTGCAGGCTCTGTGTGCTCCTTGCCCAGTGCTCGAGCCATGTCTGGAGTGTCCGCTGTGCCTGACCCGCGGCAGTGGCCAGCAGCTGCAGATTTTGGCTAGGCAACGCTCCTGACTCTTTGATGAAAGTTTCAGCAACCACAATCAATCCCTTCTTCCACTTTGTTATTCCCAGACAGTCAACTCAGATCGTATCTTCAAGTGCATTCAGTTGAAAGGAAACTCAGATATTATCTTCCCAAGTATTTAGAAGGCCTCAGAGATCTTTTTTTTCCCCTGTAATTACAAACATTGCAGCCAGGTAGAACTGCCATTTGTTTGCTGCCAGCAGCCAGGAAAAATTAGGATATAAAAATCCACCAACAAGCCAAAGCAGGGGGGACAGCTCCACCAGTGCCACCCCCCACCTATTGCATCCTGTGAGCCAGCCCCATCTCAAGGGAAAGCTGGCAGAGAAAAGTGATGGGAATCAAGGGTATAAAATGGATACTTCCTGAAGGAAGCTGGAAGAGAACAAAGTGGGATGCACTGGGGCACGAGGGAGATGGGGAACAAGAGCCCACGCTTTCCTCTAATAAAAGGACCAGAAGCCAAACCCAAACAAAATGGGTTTTCTCAAGGATCCAATGGGGGTCATGAACACGAATGCTTAAACTTCACGTGGGTTTAAAAAAAAAAAGGGGTGGGGCAGACAATTTTATAGAAGGCAGAGTTAGCAAGGCAGCATTTCTGGCTCAAGCAGCACTTGATCCCGGGATGGCATTCAGGGAAATGATGACTCGCATTCCTCTCCAGGCATCTTCTCCTGGCTGTTATTGGAAAGGGCATATAGGCTAAATATACAGCTGCAGCAGGGCAGAGCAAGGGTCTGTCTGCCTCAGGGCATGCACTGTAACATGGCTTTGGCTTCACTTGTGTTTCCAGTGCACAGCCAGCCAGAGCAAGTCCCTAAAAACTCTGCTTATAACTCCTGGTTTTGTCTGAAAACAGAGCAAGAGTGTGTAAAAATCCTAATATTTCATTCTGTGTTTAAGGGAATGTAAGCTAAAGCTCGTCCTAAAATCCACAGGAAATTAAACTAGAAAACTTTATGGAAAAAAAAAAAAAGATGGGACTAAGCTCTCCTCCCATACAAATGCCATAAAAATGCATATTTTGAAGATAAACACAACAGATGTGTGTATATATCTATATATACATGCACACATACACACACACATACAAATGCTTTATAAGTTTCCAAGGTTTAATAAAAACCAGAACTCAAGGCACCAAGATAAAACAGGGAGTTTTGACTCCAACTTTCTCTTTAATAAGGAAAGTTTTGTATCATGCTGAATTTGTCACTCATTCTGCAATGAAGACCATGGCAACACAGAAAAGCATTTTAGCAGAAGCCATCCCATCCTGCACGAGAGCTGGGACAGAGGACACCGGGTCGGCAGCTGAGGCACCTGGAGACAAGGCAAGAAAGCACATGGACACAAGAAGTAAAACACAAGATGTCACTTTTTAAATGTGAGGATTGCGAGGCATCAGAGCCCGACCTTGTGTTCCTGAGCAGGCAGGTTGTTCCCCAGCAAGCGCCAAAGGACATGTGCAGGAGCAGCTGGTGTGACAGTCACCACTGTGTGTCCTGTCCCCTGGTATCACTCACCATCCACCAGCTGTTCTGAGTCTAATTCACACCCGTTAATGACCTTAGATAGAAGTCACTGAGCTGGAAAGTGGGTTTCTTTCAAAGAGGAGGTTTCTGCTGCTTCACAAACAGGTTTAAACCGAGCCACCATCACCGGCAGGTGACTGCAGCCTTTCCTCTGCCCCTTGCTCCAAAGGGACAAAAATCATCCACAAGCTTCCAGCAGCACTTGAAATCTTAGCCTGGAAAAACACTCCCTCCCTAAGCTGCTCAGCTGTACCGTGCAAGAGATGTTCTTTACAGCTGTAGTCATGAGCACTGAAACCAATGAGGCTAAAAAGATTTACATCTCTTGCTTGATTTCTTAATTGAATTAAAGGCTGAACAAAACCCCTTATGAGGCTTCAGAGAATCCACAAAGAAGAGAAACAACGAATATCCTAATTGGAGAGGAAGCTTCCACTGGACATTTTGTCTTAATAAGTACTAAAGAGTCCTTACAAAAAGAGAAACACCCTGAGGGATAAACTCCTAGGTCCAGCAAGGCAGGAAATCCGGAGTTTCGGAGCACATTACATGTTGAATGGGTCACACAGAGGAGGGAGGTGAGCTTCAGTGTCTTTTTAGCCAAAACTCTTCCACCTACCCGCTGTCTATTTTTTATTTATTTAATTTAAATAAATAAAGTACAAAACCCCTCCTGTCAAATTAGCAAGCAGAAGCTACCAGAGGGGTAAAAGACATGAAAGACACTGACAGGCAGGGCAGTTCTGCAAATCACCTTCTTAGGAAGCTTGATCAAACATCCAAATCCTGTTCTGAAGGAAACCCTTCTGAGGCTCCATCTTCGGCCTTACACCTGAGCCAGAATGCTCATGGCAGGACCCTTGCCTGTGCTTTGACATGCTTTTTTCATCACTAGAACAGCTTTTGGGCCCCTCTAGGACACGCTGGCACTGCAGCCACCAGGCAAGCACTGGCTTTGTTAATGGTACTGAAGCAGGAGCACCCAAGCATGGGCAGCTTGGGCAGGGGATCCTCCCGTGCCAGGAACACACAAGCCTGAGGGCTGCAGGCACCAAACCTAAATCTGAAAAGAGCAAAGTGTCGGTGGAGGTTTCAACTCCAGAGTCACCTCAAAATGCTGTTTGGCTGGAGTGCTCTGTGGAGACACGGCCACATTCCAAGGGCTTATCATCACCTGCTGGGTATTCCACAAAATTCCTCAGATAATGAAATATTTCTAGCAGGTCCTTGAAAGTGCTCAAGCACTGTAATTTCCTACAGGTTGGTGTCACAGTGCCAGGACTGAAGCACTAAGCACAGGAATGGAAGGCAAAGCTTTGGATCTCTCCCCTACCTGCTGCTGCTACCAAGGGGAGGCAAAGCACCAACAGCTGACATTAAGCGGAGACGGGAACCACGGAAAGCAACACCAACAAAAAGCCATTTTCAGCACTTCAGCTGTGTATGCAGCAGTATTTATGGTCTTTGTGGCAGCGTAACTAAGGGCAGGCACATTCTGTTTAGAAACATCCCGCCATTCCATCAGCTTTACCATCCCACCCTGCAACTCCAAGCCAAGGCATTAAGATTCAACTTCATGGAGTTTCTCAGCCCTGATTTATTACTCAGCTAGCAAGACTGCCACAGCTCTTTATTTAAATATATTTACCCCCCAGTGACTGATGCAGAGCAGCCTGGGCATCAGCTGTGGACCTCCAACTTTTAATATTTCTCATGAAAACTGTTCTAAACACTTCTTGGCAGAAGGAGATAGAAATGTTCCAACTTTAACCATCAACCATAAAATGGGAAAGCTGCGAAATGAAGCAGCATTGCTTCCATGTCACAGAGGCAGAGAAGCTTCTGGAGGAGGAATTAACTCCTAAAGATCAGCAGCTTCCAGCTGGGCAACACTCCCTTAAACTTGCAGAAATTCAGGAGTCACTAAAAGCCATCAAATGAATAACCTCTTATTGCAGGTGCACACTTTTATAGATGCCTTCTTTCCCTGGAGACCAGGAGTGAAGGGCTGGACTGCTTCAGTGACACTCTGCTCCTCACAGTCACCTCTGGCCCAAGCTGGCTACCCTTTCCTTCACAGGGCAAGTCCAAAAGCAAGAGATCTCCAAGAGCACAAGCTTACCGAGGCAGAAAGACAGTGCATGGCTTCACAGGTCTGTCTCCTTCCCAACTGCTCTGGTGCAGGAAGACTGATTTAAATGAGAAAACCTTAAAAGACCAGACACTAACAGAGTCTGCATTGCATTCCTGCTGCATTAATTTCTCTGGATTATATTTGAGCTAAATTACATTGTTTACCTGCACTGTGTAATTATAAAATAACCCTCATCTGGTTTTGACCATGGCCTCAGTGGCTTCAGCCAGGAGCAGGGAAGACTGGAGCTACTCATCACAGCTCCACTGGCACAGAGATACCTCCAGCTTTTCTCCCCACCCTGCTCTGGTATTGAGAAATCAAGAGACAAGTTCAATTATTTCAAGGCGAGACCAGACTTACTCACTGCAGTGCGTATCAGTGAGATTTAAGCTTTTTTTTAAACACTACCATTCTGCCCCATCCATACGGATAACAGGACACATTCAGCCACAGCTCAAGCTCATTCCTTACACCAGGAATCATGCATTCAGGATCTGGGCAAGAAAGGCCAAAGAAACAATCCTGACAACACAAAGCCAAGTTAATTAAATACTGTGCAGGGTAACCTGCTCCTCTCTCACACAAAGACGCTTCAAGGGTTGCTCCGAGCAATCCCCCTGCAGCAATTCCAAAATAAACATCCTGCCATTCCCTGATCCCAAATTCCACAGACAAAAAAGTCTAAAGGACTTAAAAATAGGATCAAACTGTCCTGCTCAGACACCAAACAAGTTATTCAAAACTAAGACCCAAGGACAAACTGGGTAAAAAGCATTCCCAGGAGAAAGGGGAGGCAGAGAGACTGCAAGGACAAGAAAGGAAAACTTATGTTTTCCTTCTGTAAGCAGCCACAGAGCCTGTGTAGTGTAACACATTTGCAACAGTTAACTAGCTGGCATGGTATCTGGTATCAGACCTCAAAAAATGGCCCTGAGGTTTAGCCACAGCAGAAAAAATCCAGTAATTTTTCCCTCCTCCATCTTGTACAGGTCAGAGATGTTGAAAGCAAGACCTGAATGTTTATGAGGAAAAAAAACCTAAATTACAGTGTATTTCAAATAGTGTGAGCACAGGCTGCATCCCTCTATTTTGACTTGCAATTGCAGTTTTTACGCAGGGGACCCAAAGCTGCTTGCCCAGCTCGCTGACACTGTGTCCCACAGCTTCCTAGGTGACAATTTGGATGGCTGTGAAGGGACAGCAGCGTGGACTCACAGCTGCACACTGACATGCAAGATGGCAGCTGCTGGGGCAACTGAAGTGGGCAGATTAAAACATGAATTTAAGTTATAAAGAGAAAAAATTGAATAAGATGGGGCAGATCCTGTACTGACTTCACTCCCAGTGCAAAGAAACACAGTGGAGCATGGGGTGACTCCTGCAAGAATCCCAAGAATGGGGGCAAAGTCATCAGAGCTCCAGTGTACGCCTCAGGAAAACAGAGTCGGATGCCATTCTGAGGCAACAAGGAGAATTAAACCAGCACTCAGTTGGGTTTTGTAATAGTTTGATCCTCTCTGAGCCAAGCATCATCTTTGCTTGCTCACTGTGTGTGCTTTGGACACCCAAAAACCAATCTCCCCTTCACATCTTAGCCAAGTTAGACATACTCCGTGTAACCCTTTGTAATAGCAGTGCTTTTATACCCCTACTTTCACTACTTGGAGCTCTGCTCCCACAGAACCACCCTCTCTGCCTTGGGGCACCCAGAACAGAGCAGAGCCCAGCCCTAGGCACAGTCTGTGCTGATGACCTCGGGAGAGAAACGACAACAAACCCACTTCCCAGCCAACAGCCACCCACAACAGTCCTAAGTGTTCCGAGAGCTGTGTAACAGCAGACAAATGCATCTGTCCTTAATCACTTCTGAATCCACCCCCCCAAGTCACTCTCACTTTGATTTCGGCTCAGCACTCGCCTGACCTTCAATGCTAATGCGATGTCCAAATCCCAGTAATTAGTTTAAGAGGGCATCCTGTTACTGAGCACCCACTGGACTATCCTTGCTGTTCTCACAGTCACATTCCTATGGCTGCACCTATATCCCAGTAAGTCTGAAATACTCCCCAGAAAAACCTGAGGGCTCACTCCTATCAAACAGCACAGGAGAACATAAACAGTTTAGCAAGAGCATATGGGCTCTATGGAGAGAGATGCACAAGCACGGCAGGAAAAAAAGGCAGTCCTGGAGTTGCAGGGAGCTCTGAAGGTGTGTTCAGCTTGCCTTCGCTTTACAGAGCTGCTGCAGATGTGGGGAAACAATTAAACTGCTTATCACAGTACATCCCATTCAGGTTCCAGAGCCAGAGAGCAATTCCAGTCCCCAGGTGGCAAGCACAGCAATTAGGTACCCAATGACATGCACCAAAGCTTTGCTCTGCTTATATTAACTCCAGTGGTTATACAGCATTTCCTTGGCTCGCTGTCTTTAACAGATTGTTGGTTCAGGGATGAGATCAGGTCAGTCCTGCAGGACCTTGTTGCACCTTGTACAGCATTTGGAGGATGCAGAATGGTCCAGATGTGGGCAGGGAACTTACAAGTAATTCAGCTGAGCCAGTTACAAAGCCTGGTCACAATCCCCATTTCCTCACCTGGAGGGGCTGGGCTTAAAGTTCAAAAATAAAAATCGAATTAAACCACAGCCAGGATCTCCACAACAGCCCCACTTCTAAAGAGCAACTCTGGATTGGCCTCTTCTGAGCTTCAGAACGGGTTGTAGGGGGAAAATGTGGTTTTAGCAGCTCAGTCCATCCCTTATAAAGCAGAGACACTATGCCAAAAATAACCTGGCTTACTAGTTACAGTCACCAAGCACTCACTTAGCAGCTGTCTGATCAGGGACCACAACACTGTCCACACTGCAGCATCACCACAGTCAACTATTCAGAGCAAACAAATCCAGGTTACAGATCTGAGACACCTTCTACACACACAAAAAAAGCTTTCAAAGGTAATGAGGATGCCTCCTACTGCAGGCAGCAGCAGCCAGACTGCCTCTCACTTATTCCTCAAGACCTTATGTCAGCCAGGAGCTTTGCTCACTGCTGTAGACTGAGCCTAAACCCCCCTCTCCCAACAGAGCATGATGCAGCTCTAGGTAACACAGGCAACAACTAAAACCTCAAGGCTGCAAATAATGAGTAAAAAGTCAGAATACCTGAGAATTGAGGTTGTCCTCGAGCTGGTCCCAGCAAGTACCAGTTTAGTGCTTTTCTCCACCCCTACTCCAGCTTCTCTCTGCCTTTGAGACGGGCGAGCCCATCACCCATCCATGACTGTCAGCAAGCAGCCCAGGAGAGACTGGATCCTGCTCTGAGCACTGGGATAGTGGCAGTGGCAGCACCTCCCTCCCACTCCTAGCAATGATTCAGCCCCTCAGGCCCCGGGCTGGAGGAGGTCCTGGATGGACAGGATCTATGAAAACCAGTCTACAAAGCACTGGTGAACTGGGAGCCTTGCAGACGCCTGTAACCTGATAAGATCCATAAGATATAGGGCATTTTGCTGGGAGGGGAGATGGCACATCCACTGCAATCAGAGCCCGGAGCTGCCAACCTTCCACGCAGCCTTTGTGCCACCCAAGCACCTCTCAATGCAAGCAGTTAGGGGCTGTTTGGTTTTTAAATACTGACAAAATAAAACTTTGTCAAAAATCCTTTAGCTCTTGGAAATGGCCGAACTGCTCCTGCTGAAAAGCTGCAACAAAGCCTGAGGCAGGGACACAGCACTGAAATTCGGGCATGGGAAATTCCAGTGCGAGCAGTTAAGCTCAAGAGTTAAACTCGACTCCAGACAGTCTCTGTGGCAGGGAGCGTGACCGGTGCCACCCAGACACCGCTGCTCCACGCTGCCCTGCGGACGCAAAACTGCCCCAGCAGCTAAAGCAGGCCACCCCACACCCAAAGCGTGAGCCTGAACCCTCTGCAAACGGGAGGTGATTTAGCAAAGTCCTGCACGAGGGAGCTCTGGCCAAACCACTGCAAGCGGGAGGCAACTCCTCGGGAATGTGCTGCGGGGCTGACGGCCTCTGGACGTGCGCGCTCCCTGGTTACTGCGCTGCGCCCTGCTCCGCCACAGCCCCCGCTCGGTAACTCCCCTTGAAGGCAGCTCCATGCGAACATTACTCACCAGCTGATCCCGCTGGGAGCTGGGCAGGGCGGCGGAAGCAGGCCGGATGCCAGAGTCCACAGGCCGGGGGCAAGGTGCTCCTGGCAGGATGCGGTCAGGTGGCACTGAAAATGGCACTGGGAATGGCACTGGGACTGGAATTGCTGCTTCGGCTGCTGCTAAAATGCTCGAAAACCTGAAGGCAGCACCTCCCAACACAAGCCCCCTTTAGCCAAGGTGGTGCCCTGTGAGCAGAGTTTGAAAAGAGCATTTTGCTGCTGGAAAAAGGGATGTTTCTGAGATCTTTATTCTGTGTCGTAGTCGTGCCTGCTCCCTTATTCTCACTGTGCTTATTCTTTGGGAAAGCTATTTCTTTCTTCCACTGCTCTTTCACAAAACCAAGAAACAATCTGAAGAAAAACTGATAAGAAGGCTTGGGGCAGATGTGCCTTCATTTTTCTTACAGATATCAACTATCTACATCAGCAATGTCCCTACAAAGGCAAATCACCGCGAACTGGAGCTGGGTGCCCGGAGCACTGCAAACAACAGCAAGATCCACACCAGCTGAAGTAGCCAGGGAAAATACCTGCAAACCATTGAAGGAGAGGTCTAACCACATCACCTGCAAGCCTATGGCTTATTCTGGGCTTTGCAAGGACCAGTGCACAGAAATGGAGTGGATCCGAAGCACTGGGATAACACGCGAATTCTGACACAAGCACAGCAGCCAGAATGAAAGCTCGGAGGGAAAAACATCGATAATGTCGTTTTGTGACGGCAGGTTTGCTCTGCTTGTAACATACACTGCCAACACTCCCGGGAAAGCTGCTTAGAGATCAACAGATAAAGGCTTTTCGCCACTCAGCCTGTTATTTCATGTAAATCGGGTTGCCCTGCTACAAAGAGGCATTTCCATATGAAGTGAAAGGTGCTCAAAAAATCAGCAGCAGCCACACCAAACTATGGCTCAATCTCTCTGAACCCCCGATGACCAGAGGATCCTGCTCCCCTTTTCACAGGTGCAGATCTGCAATCCAGAGTGTCAGTCTTCTCACTCAAAAATACAAGTGATATCCTCAAAGCACCACCTCCTTAAAATACGGTTTTGTCCACTGAAATAACTCCAGGCTCCTCTGAGATATGAAGTCATGTTTTGAAAAGCAACAGTGCAGCAAATTCAATTAACTAATTGAGTCTGTCTTCTGCTTGGGCACCATGGAAGCAAGACTTCCCAAATCCCATCCCCGAGATGTGGCATGTTATTGATGAGGCGTGCTGCTGCAACCCTTCCAGTGTGATTTACCCGGTCTGCCCCCTGGCCTCCCCTTCTTCTGGCCTCCTGGAGCAGGGAGTCCTGCACCAAGCAGGGCATGCTCCAGAAAACTGGGAAATCTATCCTGCTCTTAACTTGAACCTCCGTAGAGACTGGAGGGATTTGGAGAGGACAGGAGTAAACCAAGCCAGAGGCAAACAGTAGCTCTTTAGAGAAATAAACCACTCGTCAGCCTGTCGTGATTGATAAGTACATCTGCCAGTCCCCACCTGCTGTTCACATTCCTGGCATTTCTATCTGCAGCATTTTTTCCCCAACTGCTGCAGAGGAGATTTAAAGGAAGGGAAACAGGCCCTAGCTTAAACAAAATGAAGAGGTATCAGGCCAGTTTTCTTGCATCACATTGGGCAATCTGCTGGAGGGGTTTATTGCAGGAGCCCTTGCAGGTTCAGAAACTTGTAATGGGTGTTACGTGCTCACCTTTGCTCTTTCCTGCCATTGTACGTCTATTAAATTCCTGGCAGATAAAGCAGGAGTCCAAAAAAGTCTCTGCAGCCTCTAGCCACACAGCCAAAGTAATTTTCTGCACTGGTCAACCACTCCCTAGAATACAAGGGAGATAAGGGTGAAAACACACTTCTCCAAAAGAGAGACGGCTCTGCTGCCTTCCCTGCAGCTGATGAGCACAGGCAGCAGGGAGAACAGGCAGGACAGCTGTTTGGAGCAGCAGCAGATACTGCTGGGAGGGCAGGAGCAGGAGTTTAGTTCTGGTTTTCAGTCCTGCACATGGGCTAGGAGTTTCTCCTTCTCATCGTTAGTTTTAACACGGTGAGAAGGTGATGGAAAATAAACCGGTACAATTATAGCAGAGGGTGGAACATGAGCCTGCTTGTTGTCAGAATAGGAGAAAGCAGCTCTGAGGAGCTCTTAGGAGATTCAGTGTCTAACTTCCCAACCTCTCTGTCAAACTAGATCAAAATTAGCTATTAGGATCAAGTTTATTAGATCACATACCCATACTGAAATCCTATCAGGCTGGTTACTGCGGGGAGCCAAGGCAAAGTCGCGTTTCTGGAGTGCCCCAGCACCCATCTAAAGTGATTTCCTTTCACCGAAAGATGAACTTGCACACAACTGCAAACAAATCTATGAGGTTTTACTTATTTGCAGTCTTTGGGGAAGGAGGGAGGAGGCAGCAGGAAACAATTGCAGCTTTCCCCACGCCTGGAAGATGAGCAAAATGTGAACAAAGTTTTTATTTCAGCCCAGGGTGGATATCTCCAAGGCAGGCAGCACCACTCCTTAGAGCAGAGAGCACAGCAGAGCCTTTATAAATCAGAGAGAGTGCGATACAAAATCTGACTGACCCTGGATGCTTCTGGGGAAGAGCCCAGTCCTGAGAACTGCAGCTCGGAAAGGACACCCCAAACCCTGGGAGCACCAGCCACTCCTCTGCAGACAGTTTTTGAGTGTATTTCCCAAAGCTGCCACACTCACTCACATGAAGGAGCCCAAAGTTAGTGGTGGTGAGAAGGGGAGGGCAAGCCAGAGGTGAGCAGCGTTTGATTAGCCGGCTAATGCATGCAGCTGTCCTCCGGTTTTACGGCCCTTGGAGGAAATTTAAACAGGAACTTTCTATAAATTAACTGCCCATAAAATGAGCATGTTTTCTCAGCGCACCAGAAGGTCGGGAAAGGTCTGCTCAGCCCCCCGTTCCCAGGACACGGCCAACAGCCTCCACAGTTGCTGTTTCTCTTTCTGAAGCGCAAGAACGTGGACGGAGCCTGTGCAGCAGTGAGCTGGCAAAAGCACGCTCGCAGAGCAATCAGAGTCATTCTCCATTCACAGCAAACTAATAATTTATCTTTCCCCTAAAATCCCCAATGCAATCCAGATGTCTAAGTAGTCTTTGTCCCAGAAAACAAACTATACCATGGCCTCGGAGAGATGGCTCCAGCTCTGCTTGCCAAAGTCCTCGCAAAGCTGTTTATTCTGTGGGAGCGACACACACATCGATTTCAACTCCTGCCAGGTCTCGAGGCTGCAAGTGATAAGGTGGTTATGGACACTCTCCTCCAACCCTTCTGGTTTCCTCTTCCTCCAAAGGATTATTTAAGAGTTGCCCTTAGGGATATTCTGTTGAAAAAATGCACCTGACATGTTCCCAGTTTTGAGGAAATTGGGGGGATGGGAAAAGCCAGGGTGAAGCCCGTGCAGCAAGCATGGGAAATAAAAGAAATAAAGCAAACTGCTCAAGGGTGCATGAGGAGGACAAGTGTGTGTGGTCACCCTGAGCCACAGGAGGAGAAGCCCTGTCACGCAGGACCCTGGGAAGGGCCGTTTCAGCTGGGGACACGCTGGATCATCCCAGGAAAGGAAGAATGAGGCGTTTGGCAGAAGGGCTGAATTCCTCTGGCAACAAAGGTTAAGCGCACAGCTGCACCTGTCCCGGGGAAAGGGACCCATGCCAGGTGGGGAAGGAGATCACAGCGACCCCCCAGCATCCTGCTCTGGGACTGTCGGGCAAGAGCAGCAAGTTTCCCGTGGTGGGGGGTCAGCACAGAGCCCCTCTGTCACACTGGCTCTCCCAATCCGCTGGCAGCAGCCGTGGGCTGCAGCACACCAGGGAAAAGCTGTCCGAAACACCTATGGAAACGTTTGTAAGAGTTGAAAATAGAGTTCGGAAAACAAACGATGACCAGCCACACCACTCTTCCAGGAATATATTAAGTGTTAGTGTAGTTGCATTCCAGTCCCTAAATATATTTTCTATAAATAAAATATTTTAAATCACTTTGTTTCAAAATTTATTGTGTTAGTCAAGTGCAGTGCAATGCTTCATATTTTAGACCTGCAGGCTGCCAGCCAAAATTGCTGCTGTTTTTTAAAACTGTGCTGCGCTACCTAGGGTATGGCATAGAATCACTTTTAGGTCTTTTTCAGGTGCTTTTCTGCAAACACATTTATTCTGTATTATAACACCAAGTCTCTACCAATACATCAAATCCTGTGGATTAAAACATCTTTATTCACAAACCAACAACAATGAGTTTATTTTCAAATCTACCTTTTTTTTTTTTTACCTGTTTTTACAGGCCAATAAGCAAAAGAAAATACACCAGTAACTCTGCATGCAAAGTAACTCTCTCAAGAACTAGGTATTTTTGTCATTGACAAAGCCACAGCAACGTTCCACTGGCAGCAATTTCTGGGAGCTCCGTTTGAGCAGTGAGCAGGGCTGCCAGGACACAAGTACTGCACGTAACAAGCCAGCTACACTGCAGACATGCCAAAGCTCCCCAAAGGCCCTGCTCCTCTAAAGACACGGCAAGGAAGCATGCACAGGGAAAATGGATCACCTTGTGTCCTAACCTGGGTATCCTGTCTGCACACAGACCTCAACCCATGCACTTCAGCCCACACACACTGCATTCACAGGGATATGGAACCCTCTTGCAGAAGGGAAAACCCAGACACAGCAGTTGTGCTTGTGGAAGGTCCAAAGCATCAGCAAACAGCAGGGTATGGCTAAGGGCAGAGCCTGCTCCCCAGCACCCATCCCATTACAGATCCTTGAGCACCAGATACCAACAAAACACAGCTTAACCTTCAGAGCACAGACTTCCACTGGTGCTTTACAGTACACAAATATTAATATTGACAAACAAATTCAAGCCTGCTTAATCCAAAACACACAGCGCTGTGGCCAAGCTTGTGTTTTGTTTGGAGAACAGACCAGACACTCCGAGCCTGGCTGCCTTATTTTTGAAAGCCAGACTTAAGTCAACTGAACAGATAACAACCAAGCTGAAAGCCCAATCCTCACCACAAACCCCTCCTGCTCATCAAGTTCTTGAAACTGAGAGGGGGAAAACACCCTCGGGGTACTTCAGTTATCTCCATCAGTGCTGTGGGGAGCTGGGGAGAACACATGCCTGCCAGGCCAGGTACCTGGGGCAGGTAAGTGCCTGCCAGTGTTCTTCACCACTATCAGCTAAATCAGCTTAGAAGAGCTCTGTGACTGCTCAGCAGGAACAGGGCTACATGACCCCTCTATCTCCTTTTCCATCCTTACAGCTTAGGCTGTAAATTCTTCAGGGACAGCTGTAAGCAGGAGGTCTTGATGGAGCACTGCTGGCCATGGCTAGCTGGGACCTCTGCAGGGAGCCATGGCAGCAGTTCCAACAGCTCCAGGGTAAGGATGCTGGGTAAACCAAAAAACTGTGAAAAATGTTAATTTCCTGCACTGGTACGCAGATTGCACCTAAGAAACTGCTTAACTGGACACGGGGAGAGGAATCAAGGCTGAAGTGCAGTGATTTGTGTTAGGGATTTTTGTCTTTGGTGTAGGGTAGCCAACACACACCATGTAATTGTAGGGGAGCTTTGGGGTGTGGATACTTGCGAGGCCACTGAGGTGACACCGAGTCAGATAAGGCTGAGAGATGAAACTTCCTATGTAGCACAAACAGCAGGTTTGGGTATGGATGCAGTAGAGTTTAAAGTGATGAGCAGAAAGTAATGAAGGGCTGTTACTTGAGAGTCTGGGCAGAGACAGAGAGGGACAAGAGCAATGAAGAGATGGGTTCTAAAATAGGAAAAAATGGAGAACAAGGTGTAAGATAGAGAACAGGAGGGTCAACCTTCCTGTTGTAGGAGCAGGGGCTCCTATGGACAGCCATGGCCCCAAAGAACAGACTGAACCCCCCAGGATGCCAGGGAATGCCCCAGACAACCTGTTGGACTCTCCATCTGGTCTGTGGCCAAAAGACTTGCTGTGGGAGGGCAAACTGGGGTGGACTTGCACACTAACACAGATTGCCATGGGAGGGAAGGATGACAGATCTGCCATTCAGCAGCGGTGCCATTTGTCAGATTTAGCAGTAATAATTATGAGCTTTAGAATCCTAAGTGTGAAAAATGCTCTAACTGGAAATTAGTACCAGTGCTGCTTATTAGCTAATCAATTAAACAGTCAATAACTCGACTGGCTTCTTGGTGGAATATTGCTTCACAATAAACACTGCAGCCTCTCGGATCAGCTGCAGCTCCAGCCTGCACCCCAAAGGGGCTGGATCAGCCTGGGGCTCAGCAGGATCCCCCAGCCCAGAGGTCAGGGCTGGCTGCTGACCAGGCACCTCAGAGGTGAGGTTAAGCCTGCGTGGGCAGAGACAATCTGGGCTGCTTGTGTTACACATTTGCACAACACTGACCCAGCGCTGAACACCGTGCACGCTACCACCATGGAGTGAACACACCACTGGCCACACTTTTAATTACTTCTAATAATAAACTAGGATAAAGAGCTTAGAAGTTGGAAGTGCCTGTGTAAAGCACACCTGCAATTAAAGGGACACTCCTCAACCACACCACGTCAGCAGGAGCAGAGAGTTGGCCATGCAGGGACAGGGACGGGGCCCTCCATGCATCCTCCCACTCTCTGATCAGGACTGACCTAAATCCTTCCCTTTTCAGACTCCGGTGGCAGGAGGAAAATGAGCCGGTCTCATTAATTTCACCTCCTGCTGCCTGGTGAACTTGTCTGCAGCAAAAAAAAAATTATTCAAAGCTATGCTGGCGACCTGGCAGCTCAAACCTTCTGTGGAGCAGGAGGCACAAATGACCTGCTGCAGCATTGCTCACCTCATGGCCAAGCTCTGCTCTCGCCCCCAGAGCTCCTCAAGTTATTCAGCTGTGGACTTTTTACAGATGCAGTTAGGACACCCAGCAAGGGAACTGTTCCTCTGCAGGGCAGTCGATGCAATAGAAGGGCACGTAGTCCATGGACAGCTGGTGGCTCAAAAAAGACTTCTTTGGTATGTAGGAGACCCCGAGACTGGCACACTGCATGATACAGGCGACTCCCTGCAGCTTCCTCAGAGCCTCACTGGAGCCAAGTACACCGGGGCACCCTATTTTCCTGTGATTTCCAGAGTTCAAGTTGATTTTTTAATCTGACAGTAACAGCAGAAGACTATAAAAAACCCCACAGTGGCCTGAACAGCTCCGGAGTATAAAATAAACATGCCAAGCCCTATTTGTGATGGAGTAAAAATAGCTTGTTTCTCATACCTTCCCAGGACCTCTGCTTCACACACAAAAGCTTCACAGGTTAACTACAAAAATATCAGATGTGCAAGGAACGGCTTGATTTGAGCTTTGCACTGTTTGAGGAGTTCAGAAAACCACCTTGGCCCCGCAGCGAAGGGATGAACCCTTAAAGCTCATGTCCCACCCAGGGCTAAAGGCCAGGCACTGCCAATTCCCTTTAATAGAAACCACTGTCCTTCTGGAGAAAAAAAATCCAAACAAAAAAATCCACGAACGTCACTGGAATTACATCTTGTGCTCTTTCTTGGCTGGATACTTTTAAAATGACACTTATTCCAAAGAGCACTAACTATGAAATCTAGTGCAGAGCTGTGCTGCAGCCGGGACGGGCTCCCTGGGAAGCAGAGCGAGCACAATCAGTGTCTGCATCAAAAGGAGAAGACAGACTGTGGCTGGTCTGTCTCACCCTAAGAAGCACCACTTCATAGCGAGTTCTGCTAAATTAACTTTTTTCCAGGGCCTAAATGTATCTCACCTGGCACCTGTGATGCTCCTGAAGAGAACAGAAAAACAAGACCTGGGAGGGAAGCACGGCAGGAAAGCCGTCACGACGCCGAGTTTAATCATTACATCGTTCCTAATGACAGCTCCACCGGACCCACGAGCGAGCACCAACCTATTTATTGCTCGGGCTTAAAAAAAGGGCCAGAATCTGCAATGCATCTGAAGCTTGCTGGTATTTATACAGGCACTAAAAGGCACCCAGGGAAAAGGCCAGGCGTGCACGTCCCCAGCCCGGAGGGCCAGGCTTGCAGGAGCCGCTTGCAGGAGCTTTCCCAGAAACAGCCGGCACACCTCCCTACAAGGCAGTCCTGCCAGGGGCACATGCAGCTGTCCATCTGCCTCAGTCCAGGAGCACACACCAGCCTTCAGCCCAGCCCACACAACACAAGGCAAGGCACTGGTGCTGTGGGACCCCCAGGGAGCACCTTCACCAGCCACACCCCTCACCGACCACCCTGCTCAGGCTCCAGGGTCACCCTTAAAATTCATCTCCAGAAACCTGGGCTCAAACTGAGGAAGCATAAATTAAGCAGCAATTTGGGGCTTTGAGTGAGATGCAGAGGCATCTCCGAAGAGCTCTTGGCACAGCCACGCTTATTTTAAGTGACAGGCACAAGAAAAACAAATTTTCTTGCTAAATACTCATTTAGTTTAGCAGGTCACATTGAAAAGCTCAACATTTGTACTTTAGATATGTCCTTAAGATGCCCACATCATATTGAAGGCCAGCATCTAGTGAGACCTGATCACGGGTCCCTGAAGTTTCCACCTCTTGATTAAAGTCAACCTTCAAACTTGTCTTGAGTCAAAGGCTTCAAGAGAAGGAAAAGCCATAGTCTCACTTTAGTTACTTCTTTCCATTACTAAGCACTCTAGCAAGAAAAAAGGAAAAACCTTTTCCAGGTTTTACATTGTCTGGCTCCCTCCCCCTGTTGTTATACACAGATTTCCATCATTTATGGTCAAAATTGTTTCAGAGAACAAGGAGAGCGATCTGCAGCTTTCCAGCCCTCTTGTCCCACCTGCCTACACACTGTCACTGAATGGTCACCTCACCAGATGCTTCAAGGTAAAAATCACAGCTCATCTTATTTACATGCCTATTTGGCGTTAGCTGTTACATAAACACTGCTGCTTTTAAAGGAGGCTTCTCTCAAGTCTCCTGCTCTCCTCACTTGCCATTGCTTCCCATTCTTTCAGCTTATTCTGAAAGGGCAGGACTCCTGGAAAAAAATGTTCTTCTTATCTGGCAGGCAGTGGTATGACAGCCCAGCCACCAAACATCTGACACACCAATAACCTCACCCACATGTGCAACCCAGGATGTCAGCTCGTACTTCCCCCTCCAAGGCAGTGCATCATGCTTCCTTCCTCCACCGGTGAACTTTTCCTCCTATTCAGTGGCCCACAGAGATCTCAAGGGATCATGCAACATGGGGCCTGCAAGCTGTATGCATCCTCCCATGTTAGCAAAGACTTGGAAAATCTGTAGAGAAAGGAATAGCTGAGCTTTCTCTCTGCCTCTTCCTCACAGGGCAGATGTGCCCCAGCCTGCTTGAAGATCCACAGCAGCATCACAGGCAGCTTCATCATCGTTTTAAGCTGGTGTAACTTCCCAAGGAAGCATTTCCACCTCTCCCATCCCACTCCTCTCTTCCCTTTGTGCTGGTGTAAGAGTTACAGTGTACAGAGAAGTGGATGTGGGAACTGACACACATTAAAGGAATGCAACAAGAGACAAACAGGAGGCCAGTTTCCGTCTGGCTCAGTTTCTGGGCTGGATGTGAGGTCTGCAAGGACCACCTCTCTTTTCCCTTTCACCAGCACAAGGGAAAGGCAGGGCCTCTTCTGCCAGCAGCACCTGCTCAAACCAACTGAGAAGCTGAGCACACCAAATCTGGACCCCGCAGCAAACTGCCGGGCAAGAGCACTGCACAAAGACACCAAGGAAAACCCAAACAATTCCAAAGATAAAGTGAAATTAAACTGGGTTCAGCTGGACATCTCTCATTCATTTCCCACTATTGTCCTAACCAGCATCTAAGCAGCACACACGGAGAGCTACGGTCACCTCCCACAGCCAGCTGCATCCTGGTAGCAGGCAGAGCAATTCCCTTACAGCAGAAGGCTCCGACTGGATCCTATTCCACATTAACAGTCCGCTCGAGCACTCCTGGCCAAACTGCAGCAAGCAGGCGAGTGACCTGACGCAGGTTTCTTTTCAGCCACTAAGCCACTTTAAAAGACATCTAAAAATACATGAAATGCTTTTCTCATGTGACTTTTCTAAGCGAGGGACTGCTCTAAAGCCTGCCAACCACAAATGGAACGAGAAGCCACTGCAAGACCTCTTTTACTGCACCAACAGCCTCTACACCGGCAACCTGTTGAGTCTGAGAGACCAGCTGAAGATAAAAACCTGGAGCATTATGCTTGGCAGTAGCAGCTCCTGATGTAGCACCATTCTCCCCAAAGGGCTGTGCTTCCGTTCAGGATCACCACCCAGATGGGGAGCTGCAATGTTTTGCTGTATCTCTGCTCCAGAAGGATCTTTAACTAGCTACACCCAGAAGAGTTCGTATTTATACTCCTTCCCACCAAGCATGAACTAAAAAATAATTTCCCAGCTCTGCTGACACAGGTAATTCCTCTCCACTGAGAAGAGGAGGTAAATAGGACAACTGTTTGCCTTTGAAAGTGCTTTGCAAATCAGCTCAGGTGGCTGCTGCCACAAAGCCCGAGCAGGAGGACACTGGCCACTTTAGCTGATCCTCAAGCTCCTTAAGAGTAGATTTACATCACCAAGTTTCCCATGAAGACTCTTCCTCCACTCCCAGAGGGGAGCAAAAAAGCTCTTTTAGAGATGCAGACCCGTGTGCTTACAAGCTTCTGTACATGCCAGTGTCTGCCTTGAACCAGAGTAGACACTGACACCGGGAAATGAAAGGTGTCTGCTCCTGGATGAGCTCAGGCTGCAGAGCTGAACCATCTGCTTCTACTGAAGCTGAGGGTGGCTTTTCCTTGCTCCAAACCAGACACCTCACCGTGTGCCCAGGCAGCTCCAAGCTTTAGCTGACCTCTTCCAGTTGGCACAGCCTACGACTGCTGGTCCTAAACAGGGCTCAGAGTCAGCTGTGCAGAATTCACTAATAATCATCGTCTTAGTCACCGCTTAAAGAAGAATCTCACCCCTAAACACTTGCCTAGGGAGTTGGCTTAGCCAGCCTTAATTCCCATATATGACCAGAAATGAGGACTTCAGCATGTGGAGCAATCCTTCCTGGGTTCCAGCTGGAGTGACCAAGCTGCACACTACACCAGTCCAAAAGACACTCCCAGGGCAGAGCTCTGCACTCAGCCTTGCTCTCCATGATCTCCCTCATGCTGGTGGTGGATTGCTTTTGCAGCAGGACGCAAACTGATCAATCATCACAAAACACAGGTATGTGTGGCCAAGGTGTGCCTTCAGAATTGCCCCTATCTGCAGTACCTTGACTTCATCTTAACTTCAGAAAAAATCAAACCCTAAATCTCACTGCCTCCTCTGTTCTCTGCCTTTCTTTGTGGCGCAGGGGAGAAGCTGCCTCAAAGGATCTCCTGAAGCATCATATCAAGGCAAAGGTTTTGAATCAGCATGTGAACAGACCGTAAGAAATCCATAAAAAGTGCGAAGAGGCTTACCTAGAGTCGGCAGGATTAAGTTCCCTATACAAAGTTATGCACCTCCAGGGGAGGCTTTAGGAGCCTGCCATTCAGAGGAGAGAAAAAGGCTGGAGGCTGCTGAGCTGGGTCAGGCTGGAGCAAAGCACACAGCACCAGGATGCAGCGCAGAGGTCTGCAGGAAACAGCTTCTTCCTGTGACGGCAGGACAGTACCACGACCCCTCTCCCCTGGGATACCCATGGGCCAGGCACAGCCGACTGCCAGACCAGGCTGAGCTCACACAGACACGTCCAGTCACCGAGGCGCCAGCCAGAGATGCACGGCCCTACCTGTCCTGGCAGGACCTGGCTCCAACAGGGAAAGCAGGAGGTGGAGGCGAGCAGCACTTGTACCACTCCCACCTGACCCAATGACTAGAACACTGGAGGAGCTTTGGTGGAGCTGCACAGAACAAAGAGGAGGGTCAGCATTCCAGTTTTCAGGAATAACGGGCGTGCAGTGCAATGGTACCGGTGCTGGGACACTGGTTTGAGGGGAGGGTGGTGTCTGAACCACATCGCAGGCTGGAATAGTGCTTCCAGAGGGCAGGAGCTCGTCCACCTCTGACTGAAGCTTTAAGCAAACCTTCTCACACCCAAATTAGCCATGGTAATCACGGAGTACTTCCTTCTGCCACATTCAGCACACAGAATCGCACACAACTTTTATCCTGGCTTATCACCGTCACTGCACAGGGGAGCACTGCTGCCTTCTCAAGGCTTTAATTCCTCAGTATACAATTTTACATCATTGCCAATAGCAAGTGAAACCCTTTTTCATGTTAGCTTTGACTACAAAGTTTTCATGAGGCTGTAAAGCCCTATTCCTACCCTTTTCTTACAGTTTAGTACCAAGAGTTCATGGGCTTTGCATGCAGTACCATTACAACATGATGCTTTAGTTTTCTCTGGACATTTCTGAAGATTTGTATTTATCTCAGCAATTGTTATTCTCAGAAGATCAAATTTTTTACCTCCCTAGAGGCTGAGCCCTGCTATTCAAACAAAATCTTAATTCTAAGATGTGATAACTCTTTCTTGAAAGAGCAACCAGCACAAAGCATACGGACAAACATGAAGCACTGGCTTTATAAACGTCACTGGAAACACAAAATTCCCCATGTAGAGGACACAAAGTTTTGCATTTTGGCCACACAGCTCACCCTGGAGAAGTGAACTGATGCCACGGAAACACAGCACCATAGCACAGACCTTTATGCTACATTGCATGACACTGTCAGTCCAATCACTCAGTACTACTGCCATCAACACAAACATTAATGCCCAGCCTGAAAAATACCTGATCTGACCCGGACACTCATTAAAATAAGGCTGACTGCCCTATTCCTGATGCTCTGTCCCAGACAGGATGGACAGATCTGTGTTGTGACCATGCTGCAGAACACGCAGGACCTCTTACACACCCCATACAAGAGCTATTCTGTGCACAAACACCACACTGCAGAAGCTTTCAATGAACTGAAAGTGAGAATTAACGAAACAAATCAATTATATGAGTTGTTTGTGCCCATTAAGTTCAGTTGATGCCAGTACCTCTGCAATTATACTTTCCCACATGTCTTAAAGCATTTGCTATGGTAGGAGAAAGGAAAGATGCCAAGGAGTTTCAGGAGAAGACAGGCAAAGGAAGTTTTGAATTTTAGGAAAAATACTAGAAGAAGATTCTCCTTTGAAATTGGCGCAGTCCCACCCTTGTCTCCAGCCAGCCTTTACCTGTATCTGTAGAGGCAGAAGTCTGATTTTTAGAGAAAAAGAGACACAGCTACACTGACTCTGTGTAGCTTCCTGGTAGGATCCTATGAAGTCGAATTCAGAGAAGGTTTTAGAATAACCACCTTTTATCCCCTTAATGTAGGCCCCCAGGCACTATCATAAAAATTCCACTAGAAATATTTCCTTTGGGGTGGGGAAACACCATGCATGGTCTGTCATGCAGGAATCAGCTCCTACGGCACAGAGAGCTCACACTCCACAGAGGTCAAGACCTAAGTAGAAAGCCTAAGGGACACAAACAGGGAATCACTGCAGCCTCAAATATGCCTCTCATTCCCCACCTAGGAGCTCACACCTGTGCAAAGCCTTCCTGCAGGAATCCCAAGTGCCACAACACAATGATCACACCTTACTTTCAGCAATACTTAGAGAAGACCTGATGAAACACTTCTTGTTAGAGAGGGAACTCCCAGCTAGAGACCAGTACTGAAGAGCTGCTTTGGAAAAAAAGTTTATGGGAGAGGCACAGAAGCCACACTGGAAAAACTCGCAACTATTTCCATCCTGATTAAAATGGAATCTGTACAGCATCCTGGACTGCTGAATAACCAAGCACTACACACAGGGATCTTGGTCCCTCTCTGCTGAAATTGAAAAGTCCCAAAGAAGCCACGCACACAAGGAAATCCTGGAAGCTCTAGGAAGAGACGTCTTTTCCAAAGAGCCAAGGAGAGTCTGTTTGGGGGCAAGAGGGAAGAGGCAATCAGAGCCAGCCTAGCACAGACCAGCAGCACACAGTGCCCACATTGCATCTGAGGTTGTGACAGTGGCACAAGGCTTTCACATCACCTGTCATGATTCAACACTCCAGTGGAAAACCGCTGGTTCAAACTATCACTCAAGCTCATCCAAAAATCAATCCCTAGCCCTTGGGACTGATATAAAATGATCAGTATCTGCTACTGGAAACTCTCATCAAAATTACTGAATGCTAATCCCCGCCCTTAAGGAACATACTTCACAGAAGATTAAGCTTTCTGAAGTCGAAATGCACAGTCTAGTTCAAAAAAAGAGAGAAGCCCGTGTGAATTCAGCACACACATCCAGCACTCGTGTGACCTGTAACTACGCGAGAGTAAATTGAAACCTCTCCCTAACCACTTCTTCACCCCGGAGGAGGGAGGGCAGGAATGCCGCTTGTCAGGTCCCTAACGAGGAGTAGCTGCATCATCAAGTACTGCGGGAAGGGGCTTCTGAGCCAATTTGCTGGAATGCTCAGACAAACCAGCATACCAAATATTTTAGAAGCTGCCCATGTAAACCTTCTATGAATTGAGCCCTTCTCAGAAAGTACAGCAGGAAAGACACACTGTACCCTTACATGGGGTTGCAGTGACGGCAAAAGCACTGTGGTGAGACCACAACATGAGAAAAGAGGAGAGAAGAGAACTCATTAGTGGAAACCTTCACTCAAATACATTTTTACAGGTCAGATGAGGCTGCGAGCCTGGTTTTCTAAAGAAAAACCCAAAACAAAGCTGAACACTGTGGGGCTGGGACAAATTTTATTGCTGTTTCCAAGCCTCACCCTCTGCATGTCTAAGTCAGACAGTACTTTGGATCCCACCAAGAATTACTCTCCAGGCCTAGAGGATACCTGCAGGACAGTGAAACGGGGGACAATTCAACCCTGAAAAAGTAAATATCTGTTATGGCCAAGAGTACCATTACAAAGGGAGAGCTCTTCTGATCCAATGGCTTCCTGCCTCCAAGGATGGTTCAACTCCCTTCCCTTGCCAAGTGAATGAAGGGTCAACCTGAAAAAACCACCAACTTTATGCCAAATTAGCAGAATCAGCTGGTCAGTCCATTAGCTCAGCACCACAGCTGGCCCCTGGGAGGAGGCATGAGGGCACAGCTGAAAGCAGAGAAAGAGAAGGGCCCTTTAAGAGCATCAAACCATGAGGGTGCCTGAGGTGACCACTTGCTCTGATCTAACCCACCACAGGGACCATGCCCAGCTCCTCCTCCAGGCTGGGCCTCACTTCCTTTCCCCCTGCAGTGCTGGGCTGTTGACAAACGCCTCCTGGTTGGGGACTTAAAAGCACCTTCCATGGACAATCCAGGTTACTAAACTGCAGAAAGTTAACCCAGGGACAAAACAGGTCAGCTGAGCAAGATGACTGCAGGCCCCACAATGGCATGTCTGGGGTCTGACCTGTCCGCTCCAAAAGCAGTGAGGCTTGCCCAGCTCAGCCTTCCCACACAACCCTCCCCTGCTCACCCCGGGACAACCGTGGTGCCACTGGCATGGGCTGGCAGTGACGCAGCCAGGGGCCACCTGGCTGAACACCATTTGTGTTGAGGTCTGGGAGCCATGGTGAGCTCTCCACAGACGTGTGCAAGGGCCGCAGTAAGGAGCTGTGGGAGCACTTGGTAGCCCTGCAGCCCCCTCCGGCTCTTAGGTCCCACCACATTGTCCAGAAGCAGGACCCCAGACGTGGAAGAACCCTGCAAAGTGCACTGCTGCCATGGGTAGAGATTCCAGGGAATCTCCTAGGGTGCCTCAAGGCTCTGAGAAACCAGCACTGAGGTGACCTTGAGCAGGACATGGCATTCAGGAAAAAAGGAGGCCCCCATTGCCTCCCCAACTCCAACCAAAGCCATGCCACTCACCTTGCCCCATCTCCTCCTCAGTCACCAGAACAGCTCACAAACCAGGCACAAGAGCCAGGGAGCTTTTTGCTGGTTCCCAGGTGACCAGCTCAGGCACTGCACAGGGAGTGGGCCTGCCTGGCCAGGGGATTTGGATCATCTCCTTCAGACACTGCTGCATCAGCAGATCAGTTCAGATGCTCATGAAAAATCCACTGACAAAAATATTGGTAACGTCAAACATATACAACCATCTTTCTTGCTGGCAAGCTAAAATTTTATCCCAGAAAAGCTGAACCAGAGACAGTTTCAGCCAACAGATAAGCACAGGGAAATACACAGATACAAAAAGGCACCAGACTAGGATGTGCACCTACCTAGAGTGTTCACACAGGTTAATACATTAACTTTCCATCCTGCAGCACCTTAGTAGTTTGCTCAAATTCAATCTCACAGAACAAGCCCTAAAAGCACAGGTTGTTTGGGTTCATATTTTGTTTTTCACAGCTTAAACATGGCCACAGTCCTTTGCAAATTGGGTTTAAGGTACAGAGCTCTCCAGACTGCACAAACATCCTAAGAACAAACATTTTCAGCATACCAAGAGCTCAGATACTCTAGGTCAATCCAACTGTGTTTATTTGTATTTCACCCAAATCACTGCCGAAGTACTCGGAGCTCAAGGAGCAACAGCCTCCCACTGATTCAGCAAGAGACCAGAAGTAATTGGTAGACAGTCTGCAAGCACCACGAAGAATGCCAGAGGCATTTATTTACATGACCCCTGTTTGCCTAAGAAGAATTCAGCGTTTGCATTTTCCTCACTCAAATTAATCATCGCTAGACTTAACTCCTCAGTACTGTTCCTCAGCTAACAGGAGTAAAGGCACAAACCACCCAAAATCATCCCCACAAAACTTTTCCGATACCTGTTACTGACAGAACAAGACAGACTTTTACTCCATCAGCTGGAGTTCCTCCCCAGGCTGGCACAGCACCCTGCTATCTCTCCAGGCGAATTTGTCTCATTATCTCTCCAAGGAGCAAGGAAAAGGCAAGGAGACACCATTCCTACTGTTGAGCAACACCACTTCTGCCAGGACAGAACCATCACACCTTCTCTGCTAGGCTGACAACACATTGCACCTCACACCTGTGCTGCAGACACTAAAGCATGAAAACTCCCCCGGGATCCAGCTGCTGCAACCACACAGTTCTTTTCTCCCTCAGTCCCCAGCAGGACCACCAGTCTTCAGTGCAGAGCCCCAAAACACCTCTCAGGCCTGTCTGCTGGCACTCTCACACAAGCCAGGACACAGCAGGGCTCCCTCCGACGCTACCCCCTCGCTGTCAGAGCACGGCTCTGCCCAAGAGAGGCAGGCCAGAATTCCTGCAGAGCAGCCGCCCGTGGAAGACAAGTCATGGCCAGAGCGTTGGGCCAGCTCTGACCAGGAGCTTCGTGGCTGAAGCTGGCAAAGGGTCCCACTCTACCTGCCACACATCCTCCTTCGCTTCCGAGAGCAGCCGAGCTCAGCACTCCGGGCACTGGGAGATGAGGAGAACAGAGTGGGTAAGTTACCAACAAGTACCAGCATTTCTAAAAGCAGACAATTGCTCGGGGCCAACAAATCCCATACAAAACTTCCTAGTACACAGTGAGAGCAGAACACCTTTACTGCTATCAGTCCTGTAATTCTTACTGATTCTCCAGGTCTGATACCAACAATTAGGCACAATTTACTACTCTGTTTACACAACGCTTAAAGAAATGGGTATGTCTAAGCCAGCAGGCGCTGTCAGCAACATCTCCCAGTTACTGGAGCATTTGTGCCAGCTCCCAAAGAAGCGAGCCTGAACTCCTGCAGCAAGGAGTTGGCGCGACCTGGAATCAGCCAGGCTTTGCTGATTACTCCTCTGAGTAAACAGTGGTGTTCCCAGCACTTCAGCTTGCTCTCAAGCTCCTTCCGTTGGCATACTACCCTATATTTAGGATAGAAGAGCGCAATGACAAGCATCGGGAAGAATGAATAAGTGGTTTAGGATGCTCGGTATAGCAGCAGAGACTGTGCGAAGAAACCTAAGAATTAGAAACTCCTAAAGTGAGGAAAGGAATCTGTAAAGCTAAAGGTCGGAAGAGACAGCATTCCATATAGGAAGTTAAATAGCAAGTTTTATTAAAAATAGTACTCCCAAGGCAAGAGGCATTAGTAGTCCATCATGTAACAGCAATGGGCAGTAGAAAGAAGCTCCTGCCTGGAAGGGCTAAGAGAAAATAGGCAAATTCTTGTTTTTTTAAACACAGAAGGAAGATTTTAATTTCATTTTGGACAGGTGAACGTCAGTGGTGTTTTCCCAAGCCTAGGAGCCCAAAGCTCCAGGACCAAGGGAGACATAGCACCTCGGGGAGTGACCACGAACCCTACAGCCAGGTCCCACATCCCCCTGCCCTCACCTTCCCACTCCGAGCAGCAGGACCTAGTTACACTCCCAAAATACACATTTGCCAACTTCAAACCTGTGGCAAAACTCAGTAAATCCAGGCCCGTTGACTTGATGGGCACAGGAAACTTGGGCCACGTTGCAGCCTGTTGCTTTCAAGGAACCAGGGAGGCCACGAGGAATATCCGGCATTTACACCTTTTTTGGTAGCAGAACTACTAACTTGCCATTAGTCACCTGCACTGGGCACCAAAAGATAAAGTTTCCCTGCAGGTCTGTTCCTCCCGGAACAGCCTCTGCTGTTTGTCACGCTCCCAGTGCCCGGAGCCAAGGTCAGCCCTGGGAAGTGGCGGGGCCCAGGGAGCCCCACAGGGGCAGAGCCGAGCGGCTGCCCGGCCACCCTGCCTGGGACAGCCACCTGTCCCCGAGGAACACGCAACTCCGCCAGCTACCTGCACACCCACCTGCGCTCCCCCGGCGCCGGGCCGGTCCCGGGAAGAGCCCGGGACGCCCACACGGGTTTTGTCACAGCCAGAGCCGGCTGCCGCCACCGACAGCACCTGGGCCGCTCCCGGCGAAGCCCCGAGGCTCACCCGGTACCGCCCGGGCC
>VZTE01003581.1:210441-224356 GCA_013397775.1 Eulacestoma nigropectus
GCCGTGGCCCCGCCCCGCCCCACTCGTGCCCGCCGCGGGGTGACCGCGGCCCCGCCTGGCCCCGCGCCCGACCGCAAATATTTGCTCGGGGCCGTCCCGGAGCTCCAGCGGGCCGGGGACGCGGGGCCGCCGCCATGCAGCCCGTGCTGGGGGTCCTGCTCGCCCTGGCCGCGGCTCTGGGCTCAGGTAGGGCCCCAGGCTGGGTCGCCGTGGGGCTGGAGGGCGCGGGGCAGCGCGGGGCCCAAGGCAGGGCCAGCGGCCAGGCCGGGAGCCTGCAGGCCATGCCCTGTCCCACGGCAGAGGGGGGCAGCCGGAAGCAGGGGACTGCAGCGGGTGATGTAGGGCAGGGACCCTCCTGCTCCACGGCACATGGATCAGGACATGGGACAGGGATCACCTGGTCCGTATTACATGGATCCCATGCTCCATAGGACAGAGTTCCCCTCCTCCATGGGACACGGGTCCCGTGCTCTGTGGGACAGGGCTATCCTGCTCCAGGGGGCAGGGATCCGACATTCCACAGGGCCCCAGTGCTGGTGCTGTGCCCCCATGGGCACGCTGAGCTCCTGCCACAACACTTCCCAGGCCACCGCTCACCCCTCAATGACTTCCAGCGCCTGCGAGCCACCGAGCTGCTGGTGGTGCCCGTGGACCCACCGCCACCGCTGCCAGAGCAGGGCACTGCGGAGCAGTGTGCCCAGCGCTGTGCCACCAGCCTGGCTTGCCGGTGAGCAGGATACAGTGTCGCCGCAGGGCAGGTGGGAGTGCAAGGGCCACAACACTGGGTCACTCTGTGCTCATGTGTGTGACCCAGGTCCTGCGGGCCCTGGCCTCACACGGTGCCATGCCAAACTCCCGCTGTGCCTCCCAGGGCTTTCCACCATGACCAGCAGAGCCAATTGTGCCAGCTGCTGCCCTGGACCCAGCACTCATCCCACATCCAGCTGCAGAAAAACATCCGCTATGACCTGTACCAGAAGAAAGGTGGGCTGGTGCCATGGGTGGGCATAGGGACGTCACAGACTGGGCACAGGCCACCTGGCACAGGACTCCTCATTGCCCATGTGGCCTGATCTGGCACTGGGGCTCTGAAGAGGTGCCCGGCTCTACTCAGACTACCTGCGGGACTGCATCGTGGGCGATGGCTCCGGCTACCGCGGCACACGGGCCACAACAGAGAAGGGGCTGCGCTGCCAGCACTGGCAATCCACGACACCACATGACCACAGGTGCCCCCGTGTCCCTGGCTGTCCCGTGGCACCTGCCAGTTACCCTGGGCAGCATGGGGCAATGGGGAATGGGATGGGGACAGTGTGGGATAGCGCAGGAGCAATGGGGACAGCCTGGGGGCAATGGCACTGACAGGGGTAGTGCGTCATCCTGGCTGTGCCCACTCCAGGGCAAAGGATTCCTGGCAGCCCTCCTACCCACTCTGATGCCAGCAGGTTTTTGCCATCCTCCCGCAATGGGCTGGAGGAGAATTACTGCCGAAACCCCGACCGGGACAAGCGGGGCCCCTGGTGTTACACTGTTGATCCCAATGTCCGGCACCAGAGCTGCGGCATAAAGAAGTGTGAGGATGGTGAGTGTCACATCCCAGGGTCACCCTGTGCTATATGTTTCCCCCACACTGAGCCCTGCAGTTGTTGGCAGCTGTGTGCATGACCTGCAACGGGGAGGACTACCGTGGCAATGTGGACCACACGGAATCAGGGACGGAGTGCCAGCGCTGGGACCTGCAGCACCCACACAAGCACCCCTACCACCCCAACAAGTACTAGCCCCCAGCCCCCAGCAGTGCAGTTCCCTGGCTGTGCCAGGTGCTGGAGTGATGGTGCCACCTCAACTGCTGCTCCCTGTCTCTGGCCCAGGTACCCTGACAAGGGGCTGGATGACAACTACTGCCGCAACCCTGACAGCTCCGAGCGGCCCTGGTGCTACACCACCGACCCCGGGCGGGAGCGCGAATACTGCCGCATCCGCATCTGCAGTAAGTCCCCACCAGCATCATGCACAGCTGGGCCTCAGGGTCCTGGGTGCCACCCTGACCCTGCTACTCTGTCCCTCTCTCTGGCCACACAAGCAGAAAAACGTCCACGGGCTGTCAACGTCACCAACAGCTGCTTCAGGGGCAAGGGTGAAGGCTACCGCGGCCGTGTGAATGTCACCGTGTCCGGGATCCCCTGCCAGCGCTGGGACTCCCAGGTGCCCCATAAGCACCACTTCGTGCCCGAGAAGTACCCGTGCAAGTAAGGGGGTGGCCGTGCACCCCAGGAGGGTGGTGGTGGGCAGCACCCATGAGTGTGGGATTGAGGGGGGAAAACCGTGCGGCCCCTCCTCCAGGGACCTGCAGGAGAACTACTGCCGCAACCCCGATGGATCAGAGGCACCATGGTGCTTCACCTCCCGCCCCACCATCCGCATCGCCTTCTGCTTCCACATCCGCCGCTGCCCGGATGAGCAGGATGCCCAAGGTGAGCCACCCCGGGCACATGTCCCTGGCTGCCCACCCTGGTGCCCCTGCCAGGGGTGCAAGCCCTCCCTGCCTGTCCCCAGAGTGCTACCACGGCCACGGCAAGCACTACCACGGCCACGTCAGCAAGACACGCAAGGGAATCACCTGCCAGCCATGGGCTGCCCAGACACCCCACGTGCCCCAGTGAGTGTGTGAGGTGGGGTGGTGGGAACAGGGATGGGGATGGAGATGAGGATGGGGATGGTGACAGTGATGGTGACTTCCTCCTGGCAGGATCTCGCCCACCACCCACCCTGAGGCACACCTGGAGGAGAATTACTGCCGCAACCCCGATGACGACAGCCATGGCCCCTGGTGCTACACCATGGACCCCCGTACCCCCTTTGACTATTGCGCCATCAAGCCCTGTTGTGAGCCCCTAAGCACATCCCTGCAGAGCTAGAAGGGACCTTGGCCACACACGGGGTGGTTTTGGTCCCCTCAGAGTGGCTGCATCCTGTGCCAGTGCCACTCTCTGTTTTCTCTCTCTTCAGCTGGCAACAAGGTGCCCTCCATCATGGAGAACACAGGTGGGGGCCCGTGGGTGCTGGGTGGGCACCCTGGGGTGGGTGCTGGTGGTGCAGCCCCGGCTGATGCCCACCCTGCCCACAGACGCGGTGGCATTTGAGCAATGTGGCCAGCGGGACGAGAGGCTGCAGCAGAAGGGGCGCATCGTTGGCGGCCAGCCCGGCAACTCGCCCTGGACTGTCAGCATCCGCAACCGGTGAGCGGGTGTCCCACGTGCACTGCCATGTACTCAGCGTCCCCCCAGAGCTCACCCTCTGTCCCTGCAGGGCTGGCGTGCACTTCTGCGGGGGATCCCTGGTGAAGGAGCAGTGGGTGATCAGCACACGCCAGTGCTTCTCCTCCTGGTAAGGCTGGGGCTGGGGTGTGGGGTGGTGGGACCCCCGTGCCCTCATGTCCCTGTCCTGCAGCGACGCTGACGTGACGGGCTATGAGGTGCAGCTGGGGACGCTTTTCAAGAACCCTGGCCCTGGGGACCCTGACCAACAGACCATCCCCATCGTGCGGATTGTCTGCGGCCCCTCCGAGTCCCAGCTGGTGATGCTGAAGCTGGCGAGGTGAGTGGCCGTGCCTTGGCCTCCACCATGCTCCAGTGCTGGCCAGGCTGGCACCATGTCCCACTGTCCATCTTGCCACAGGCCAGCCGCTCTGACCAGGCGTGTGGCCCTGATCTGCCTGCCCCCCGAGCGCTACGTCGTGCCTGCGGGCACTGTCTGCGAGATTGCTGGCTGGGGGGAAACCAGAGGTACCTGCCACGGGCAGCCCCTGCCAGGGGATTCCCTGTTCAATACAGCCCCTGCCCATGCCATTCCATCTCCCTGCCCACAGCATCCCTTGCTTGAAGTATCCCCTGCCTGCAGCAACCCCCAGGTCCCTGGCATACCCCTGCTCACAGCATCTCCCTTCCATGGCATTTTCCTGCCCATTCCATCCCCTTGCCTACAGCATCCCTTGCCCCTGGTATCACCCTCCATGATCATCCCTCTTCCTCAATATCTCCCTTCCAAATCCCCCTGCAATGACATCCTCCTGCCCCTGCAATTCCCTGCCCACACCACCCCCTGCCCGTGCCATTCCCCTGTACCCCTGCATGCCCACTGGTGGATCCCATGCCCGCTGTCCTGTGCTCTCTGCCCGCAGGCACGGCGGACGGCAGCGTGCTGAACGTGGCGCGGCTGCCGGTGCTGGCCCACAGCGAGTGCAACACGGCGCTGCGTGGGCGCCTGAAGGAGAGCGAGCTGTGCACTGCCCCGCTGCGCGCCGGCGTGGGTGCCTGCGAGGTGAGCTGGGCTGGGGACACCCACCCCAGGGAGCCAGCAGGTGCTGGCACCAGGGTGACACCGCTCTCTTCATGCTACAGGGCGATTACGGTGGTCCACTGGCTTGCCTCACCGCTGACTGCTGGGTGCTGGAGGGGGTGATCACCCCCTCCCGTGTCTGTGCCCGCACCGACCAGCCTGCCCTCTTCATCCGCGTTTCCCTCTATGTTGACTGGATCTACAAGGTGATGAAGATGGGTTGAGCTGGCATTCCCAGCCTGGCACAGTTGCCACTGCACAATAAAGGCACAGCTGTGGTCACAGGAGCCGGCACTGCACAAGGTCTCACATTTATTTAACACCAAACCCCAACTCACATTCCAACCTGCCCCTGGCTACACTCGCTCCATCTGCCTCTGGTCCTGGTGTGGTCCCCAGGGCCAGCAGTCACCCTGGGGCTGGCATAGCCCAGGACCACTGTGGGCACTAGGGGCTATGCCGGCCTGTCCCATCCTGCCTGGGCTGCCCCAGGTGCTGGAGGAGCCACTGGGCACAGTTCTTGAAGACATCGGCCTCCGTCTCCACACCGGCCAGTGCATGGCCACCCTCCGGGTACCACAGCAGCCTGTGGGGAGGGACAGGATGGGAGGATGCTCATCCAGCACCCCAGAGCTCCCTCCCTGCTCCCACCTGCACCCCACTCACCGTGCTGGCACACCCCTGGCCCGCAGCACCCGGTACAGCTCCAGCGCCTGCATGGGGCTGACGCGCCGGTCCCGGGCGCCCACGCACAGCAACACTGGCGTCTGCACCTGCAGCACTGCCCTCAGTGGGTGCCTGGCACCCCACGCCTGGCATCCCACACCCATCCTGACCCTGCCTTACCTGGGCTGCCTGGGCGATGGGCGAGCGCAGTAGCATGGTGGCCACCTCCTCGGCATGCGGCACCCGCTCGAAGGAGTAGGGCAGCCCCAGGGAGGTGTAGCGCCTGCGGTACAGAGACACTGATGGGTGTCACAGGGACACTGATGGGTGGCACGGCACAGGATGGGGGGTGGCACTCACCAGTCAGGGATGTCAGAGGTGCCCAGCAGCGCAGGCAGGTTGGAGACAGGGCTGCGCAGGGCACAAGCTCGGTAACGCTCGGGCTCACGGGTGAGGAGGTGGAGGGCGATGAAGGCTCCGTGGGAGCCAGCCAGCAGGGCCAGGCGGTGCGGGTCCAGGGGCTCTCTGTGCAGCGCCTGCTCCACTGCCAGCTGCACCCGTGGGGCACCCACCATCGGCACCCAAACATCAGCATCCTCCCAGGAGCATCCCCCCAGCATCCCCAGCCCAACACCCCTCACCTGGGTGTCTGCCACATCCTGCTCACCCACACGGGAAAGCAGGGAGCTGATGCTGGCCTGGCCGAAGCCCAGGGAGCCACGGTAGTTCACTGAGGAGACAGGGCCATGGGTGCCATGTCTCCCCTGGGACACAGGGCCACATGTCCCCGAGCTCCCCAGAACTCACCCAGGAGCACAGCGAAGCCCAGCCGGCACAGTGCGGCCATGCTCGGGCGCCAGCGGGCATCAAAGACAGCATGGGGGCCACCTGGAGCCAGCATGGGCATCACCTGGGGTGCCACCAGCACTGCCAAGGTGTCCCCACTGTCTCCTCACTCACCATGGGGGCACACGACGAGGGGGTGCGGTGGTGTGCCATCTGAGGGGCTCAGCAGCAGGGCCTCAAAAGCCTGGGTGTCTGCATCAGGGAAGGGGTCCCGCTCAGCAGCCACCACCCTGGGCACCCAGCACCCTGCCCACCCCCCACTCCCGAGGGTCCCTGGCACCCAGGCAGCACCGAGGTGCAGCAGGGGCCCCCAGGGCTCACCCTGCGCAGCAGGGCCCTGCCCACTGCAGGGTGGCTGGACTGTCAGAGTCTTCCAGGTGACACCAGGCACTGCTGGGGTGTCCTCCACCGGCACCCAGTCAAGGGGCAACTCCTGGCCTGCTGGCGGCAGCACGGCCACCACCTGGGCACAGGCAATGGATGGCACCGGGGCCATGCTGTGACAAGGCTGTGCCATGCCAAGGCTATGTCATATTGGATCTGGCTGTGCCACACCACACTTCGCCTCCCTATGCCATGCCACACCATGCCATGTGTGCCACACTGTGCTGTGCCTAGCTGCACATCGCTCTGCCATATCCCACTGTGCCACATGGTGCCAGGACTCTGCTCACCAGGCTGGGGGGGTGGTGGGGGGCTGAGCAGGTGGCCACCAGCAGGTCCCACTGGAGAGTGAGCAGCTCCCAGCACCCTTCAGGTGACCCTGGGGACAGAACACGTGTTGGTGATCACAGCTGCTCACTAGGGCACCGTGGGTGGCCAGTGCCATGTACCTGCTGTCAGGTTGGTGACAGTGGCCGCCTCCGTATCCACAAGCAGCAGGTCCTGTGAGGGCGCACAGCACAGGCAGTGGTGTCACCATGGGGTGCGTGGGTCACATCCCTGGCCCTGCCGTCCCCAGGACTCACCGTGCGGCTCCGCTGCGGGGTGCCCAGCACGGCTCGCCGGCTGTCGGCTGCCCAGCACCACGGTGGCAGCACCTCTGCGTAGAGCCCAGCGAAGGCTGCAAGTGGGGCAGAGCGCTGGGCTAGTGAGCCGGGGTCATGGGCACCTGGCAGGAGGTGGTGCCAGCCTCCATCAGAACCCAGCTCTGCCCACCATGCCTTGCTCACCTTCTGTGGGCTCCTGCACCACGTCGAGCACCGTCACCGTCTGCCTTGTCTGCCAGGTGAGCTGGGGAGAGCCAGTGGTCAGGAACGGACTCGTGCCAGGGGAAACTGAGGCAGGGAGGCTTGGCAACACCCCCAGCTAGGCACTGCGAGAGGCTGTGATACCTGGGCTGGGCACCGTGCTCGCAGTACAGGGTGGCACAGCTGTGCCTGGTGCCTGTGAGGCCCAACTCACCATGCGCAGGCGCAGGCACTGCCGGTGGGGCCCCCCCACAACCCCCTCCAGGTAGAGCAGGCGCTGGCCATCAGGGCTCAGCCGGGGGGAGCAGGCAGAACCATTCTCTGCTGACAGCAGCTCTGTGGGCAGCAGGGGGTCAGCATCCTGGGGACCCCCAGGGCACCCCCCAGGGCCCCAGTGCTCACCGCAGCACCCGCTGGCCAGGTCCAAGTGGAAAATCCCTGACCTGGGGAGAAAGTGTGGGTCAAGTTAGACCCCCACTGTGCTGATACTGCATGAGCATCCTGGCATGGCACTGGTTGCTGGCTGGGACTCACCTCCTGTTGGAGCAGGCGTTCAGCCCCAGGCGGAAGGGCTTGTGCCACCAGCCCACGAACACCACGCCATGGTCATCTGGGGACCACAGGGCCTGTGTGACAGCCAGACTCATCCCACAGCCCCAGGCTGGGTCCGCTGGGGCGTTCCTTGCACACCATCCTGACCTGGCCAGGCGAGAGGTGCTCCGGGACTCCCTCCAGCACTGACAGGCTGAGGCCCTCCAGGTCCAGGATGCAGAGGACGGGCTCACTGCGTGTGCTCAGGGCCTCCCCCCAGTCCTCGTGGTACACAAACTGCTTGCCCTGTGGCACAGACCCGTCAGCCCCTTGGCCAGTGGCCCCAGGCAGGGAGCTCTGTCCATGACACGCTCATGGGGATGTATGGCACACTCATGGGGTGCACAGCATGCTCAGGGGGTGCATGATGTGCCCATGGGGCACATGCCATTCTCATGGTGTGCATGGCATGCTTGGGGGTGCACAGAGCACACTCATGGGGCACCTACCTCCTCATCCTCATCCTCTGCTGCTGGCCAGGCTGCTCCTGGCACATCCCAGGGGCAGGGGGCCTGTCGTTTGGGCCGGCTCTTCTCAGCCACATAGAGGAGCCGTGTCTCCGAGTGTGACCAGGCCAGGCAGGCAAAGGGCCCTGGCATGGCGGGAAGGTGCCAAAGCCCAGCCTGGCACAGGCACAGCTGGGCACCAGGTAGGCACCAGGGCCGCTGGCCATGCCAACCTCACCCCTGCTGTGGGCAGGGACCATGGGGAAGGGGCCCTACCCTCCGTGTAGACCTCCCCGTGCTTCCCCAGGGCCGTGAGATCCACGCTGTGGCTGCATCCCCCGCTGTCCCACACCTGGTGGGGACGAGGGTCACCGCCGGCACACCGTGTACACGGTGCCCACCACCCTGCACTGGCACTCCAGCCACCCCGGTGAGTGACCGGGACAGCCGCGTTACCTCCAGCAGCTCGTGGCCCTGCCGCGGGCAGCGTTTGAGCAAGGCGCGGCGCTGCCCCGTGGGCGAGTCCTGGCTGAGGAGCCTGAGGGCGGGAGGGACGGAGGCTGAGGCGGGCCACGCGCTGTGGGCACGGGCCGCGCTGGGGCACTGTGAACGCCGCAGGCACCGGCCGTGCCACGGGCACAGCGTCCCATCCCGCAGCCCGCCCGTGCCGTACGGGTCGTGGATCTCGGCGCTGAGCGCGGTCCGGCTGACGGCGAGGCCCTCGCGGCCGGCTGTGCGCCGCAGGCTATAGTGGCGGCCGAAGCGCAGGAGCCGCCGGCGGGCCAGGTCGGGGCGGCTGCACTCTGAGGGACGGGGCCGTCAGCGCCCGCTCACGCCGCCGCCGCGGGCCAAAGGCGCGGGGGCGGCCGAGCCCGCTACTCACCGGTGTAGAGCAGGAAGGTCTGCCCGCCAGCCGCGGCCCTGAGGGCGGCACGGGTGACGGCAGGGAACCGGCTCAGCTCCCGGTAGCAGGCAGCGGGGCCGTCGGCCGCCTGGATGAGGGAAGGAGCATGCTGGACGGGGGTAAGCTCACCCCCCTGCCCGTGCCCAGCGCCCGAAACGGGGCTGTGCCCACCCACACAGCCCTCCTGAGCCCCCTTGCCCACCTCCACAGCCTTCTCGGTCCCTGTGGCCATGGGGCTGTTCTCTGCCGCCCGCAGCGGGACGCCTGCCAAGGCACGCGGGAGCAGCCCGGCGCCAGCGCCCCGGGCGGTGCCAGCCCTCCAGCTGCTCCCGCTGCGCCGCACGGCCAGGCACGGTCACCCTTCCCATGGCCCAGCACAGCCCCGGCGGCACAACCGCCCGTCCGGGCAGCTGGAAGGTCCAGCGGCCACCAGCTCCTGGGGCACCAGGAGTGCAGATGACACCGGTACCAGCACTACCACTAGAGACACTGGGGTGCTCAATTACGTCGTTTATTGGGGGTCAGCAGCAGGGGTCAGCACCCTTAGCACTGCAGGTGCTTGAGCAGCCACAGCGCCATGTTCATGAAGCCATCAGCTTCGGCTTCGACGCCGGCCAGCGCGTGGTTGTTCCCTGGGTACCAGAGCAGCCTGGAGCGGAAATAGGGATTAGCGCTGTGTCTGCACCCCACAGCTCAAGCCCCCAGCACCCCACTCACCGCGTGGGCACCCCCCGGGCCTTGAGGGCACAGTAATACTCGAGCCCCTGCTTGGGTGGTACACGCCGGTCATCCTCCCCCAGCATCAGCAGCACGGGTGCACGGACCTGCAGGAGCAGCATGGCCTCAGCAATGGCACTGCTGTTGGGGACAGGGACACGGATGGGGACAGTGACATACCTGGTCAACATAGCGCACGGGTGACTTGTGCAGCATCTCTGTCCACTGGGCTGGGTCTGGCAGGGCATCAGGTTTGTAGGGCAACCCTGTCTCTGTCAGGCACCTGCGGGCAAGAGAGTTGGGGGCATGCATGTGGCTGGGATGGCAAGGAGCCTGGGGGCAGCAGTACTCACCAGTCCGGAATGTCGGTGGTGGCCACCATAGAGGCGATGTTCACCACGGGGTTGCGGACCACGCAGGCATGGTAGGTGTCAGGGAACTGCCCGATGAGGTGGCACGCCAGGAAGCCCCCGTGTGAGCCGCCAACCAGTGCCACCCGGCTGGCATCCAGCGTCTCCTCCTGCAACACCCGCTCCACGCAGAGCTGCCGCCATGGGGAACACCCACTGAGCAGGCAGCCCCACTTCCCCTACTCAGGGCACCCGTGGGAGCACAGGGTGCCCCAGGAGCATGTGCCAGGCCGTACCTGCACATCACGTACGTCCTGTGTGCCCACGTTGCCTGGCAGGGAGGCCACGTTGTCCTGGCCAAAGCCCAGCGAGCCGCGGTAATTCACTGCGTGGGGGGCAGTGTCAGAGCCCTTCCTCCTTTGTGCCCCCACCCCGGCCCCTCCATGGGTGCTGTGTCGCCCAAAGCCATGGTGTCACTCACCCAGCAGCACGGCAAAGCCCACGCGGCACAGCGCGGCCGGGTACAGCATCCACCCAGCCATGAAGACCGAGTGGGGACCCCCTGCAAATGGCAGAGGCAAAGAGGGGGTGACGCTGCCTGGCTGAGGGTACAGTGGGGTGGGGACAAGCTCTTACCATGGGGCATCACGATCAAGGGGGGCTTCTGGGCAGTGGGACCCTCGCTTGGGCGCATCAGGATGGCATCAAAGTCCAGGCCCCCTGTGGAGGCAGGGAGGGGGGTGTCAGGGATCAGTGAGGAGGGTGGAGCACAGCCTGACCCCGCCGTGGGCACTCACCGTACTGGGGGTGCTCCTGCTCTGGTGGGGGCTGCAGGGTGCGGATGCCCCAGGTGATGCCAGGTACAGGGGGTGCATCCTGCAGACAGATCCACTGTGTCTGTGCCTCATGGCCAGCAGCGGGCAGGACAGCCACTTTCTGTGCAGGGAGAGGGGTCAGTGCCCATGCCAAGGGGCTGGTGGGCACTGGGGAGGGGGACATGACTTTACCAACATGGGGGGGCAGCTAGGGGTGGAGAACCTAGCCACCAAGAGGTCCCGGTCGATGGTGAGGACAGACCAGCTTCCCTGGGGGGCATCTGGGGAGAAGGGGGGTCAGACCTGCAGGTGTGACCCTCTCGCCACCCCTGGCACCACCATGGCCCTGTTGGCCTGTCACTCACCAGCTGTCAGCGAAGTTGTGGTGCCGGTCACCGTGTCCACCACGAACACATCCTAGGGGCATGAGGGCAGAGTCCAGTGGAGCCCTGACCCAGCCAGGCCCCCCCTATGTCCCCCGCCTCCCCCTCACCTGCTGGCTGCGCTGGGCCGTGTCCAGCAGGATCCTGCGGCTGTCGGCCGCCCAGCACATCCCTGGCAGTGCGCCACAGTAGATTCCCGGGAAGGCACCTGTGATGAGAGTGGTGGCACTCAGCACCCCCCTGAGTCCCCCCCAACACTCCCAGAGCTGTACTCACCCCACGCTTGCCGTGGCACAGCCTCCAGCACCGTGCTGGTGTGTTTGGTGTACCAGTCATACTGCAGGAGACACAGCAGAGAGCAAGTTTGGCAGGGTGTCAGCCTGCCTGCCCCCACTGCAGCCCACCGAGGGGACACCACCGCCCTCCTGCCAGCCCCACCCCAGCATGGGCACCCTGGCAGCTCCCTGGTGCCTGCCAGTGTCCCCCCGGTGCTGCTCACCATGCGGAGGCGGCTGCACTGCTGGTGGGGGCCCAGGACATTGTTCTCCAGGTAGATGATGCGGCAGCCGTCGGGGCTGAGTCGCGGTGACCACACGGCCCTGGTGTCCTCAGAGAGCAGCTCTGCATGGGCACGAGGGGATGGTGAGGGGCTGCAGGGGAGCCAGGGCACAGGCGGGGTCGGGGCGTGCACTGCTTACCGCATCTCCCGCCCGTCAGGTCCACGTAGAAGAGCGCTGACCTGCCGGCACAGAGGGGTGTCACAGCGGGGCTGGGGGGCCAGGCTGTGGGGTGGGTGCCCTGCAGGGTCTTACCAGCAGGGCTGGCTGTGGGGAGCCCTGCGGGGACTCACCGGCGGTTCGTGCAGTGCCGCAGCCCCAGGCGGAAGGGCTCGTGCCACCAGCCCACGAACACCACGCCGGTGTCCTCAGGCGACCAGAAAGCCTGTGGGGAGAGGGAAAATAAGCAGCTCAGAATGCTGCTGGCTCCCCAAACCTCCCTCCTCTGGGTCCCTGCCGCTCCCCATCCTGACCTGGCCAGGAGAGAGGTGCTCCGGGATGCCCTCCAGCACAGAGATGCTGTTGCCCTCGATGTCCAGGACGCAGAGGACGGGCACACTGCGGGTGCTCAGCGTCTCCCCCCAGTCCTCGTGGTACACGAACTTCTCGCCCTGTGGCACAGCCTGGTCAGCCCCACAGCCACACAGCCAGCCCCCACCTGACCCAGGGCAGGGACACCCCACCTTGACGGGTGCATCCTCCTTCTTGGGGTGCCCCGTGTCCTCGTCAGAGGTGCCCAGCTCAGGGGCTTTGCTCTCGAAGAAGGACTCAGCCTTGGGACGCTTCTTCTCCGCCACATAGAGCAGGTGGGTCTCCGAGTGAGACCAGGCAAGGCACCCAAACTGGTCTGCAGGGGCAGGTCAGCACCGGCCACTCTGTCCCCTGGAACCCCACGTTCCCTGGCATCCCCCGGCCCCTCACCATCATCATAGACGCTGCCGTGCTTGTCCAGCGCTGTCAGGTCGATGCTCTTCACCTTCCGGTTCTGATCCCAGACCTGAGGGCAGAGATGCCAGGGCGGCTCCAAGACACAGCCTGGATCCAGCCCCGAGCCCCAGTAAGTATCCATTTTCCCCCCAGACTCCTCCTCACCTCCAGGAACTGCTTCTCCTTCTCCTTCTCCTTGCCAGGGACCTTGCGCAGGACAGCTTTCAGCATCCCACTGGGGGACTCGCGGCTCAGCAGCCTGTGGGTGAGTGCCCATCAGCCCCCCACTATCAGCACCCTGAGGGACCCCGTGTGGGGAGCAGGATGGGACTCACTCGTCCTTTATCTCAGAGCAGGTGCCAGCGGGCCCTGAGTAGACAATGGAAGCTCCATCGTGGAAGATGAGGTATTGACGGCAGAACTTGATGTTCTCAGCCCTTGCCAGGTCCCGCTGCGACCACTCTGCGGGGAGCAGGGTGAGGACACCAGCTGCATCCCCACCAGGCAGGCAGGGACTCCCCGGACCCCTCTGCCCCCTCCCCAGTCCTCCCCATCCCCGTACCGGTGTAGAGGCTGCAGTACTTGCCCCCGTACTGGGTGGTGAGGTCGGGGCCGAGGCAGGCGGTGCTGAGCCCCGGGTGCTGGCTCAGCTCTCGGTACAGCTCCGACAGCTCCTCCGCACGTGGCTGTACCTGCGGGACACGAGGTGGCTGGAGGGGTGGGGACGTGTGGGGCGAGGGGTGGAGGGCACGGACTGGGGAGTGACGGGGCACAGGGGGCACTTACTGGGGCACCAGTATGGATGGAGGGATTCTGGGGGGTACTGGGGGCAGCGCTTGCGGGTGAAGAGCTGGGGCAGCTATCGGGCTACATGGGGGGAGGAGGGTAGAGGGGTAAGTGCAGGGCTGGGGCAGTACTCGGGGTGCAGAGCCAGGGCATTATTGGGGTGCCAGGGACCAGGAGGACACTGGAGGGCAGATCCTGGTGTACACAGCGGGGATCAGGAGGGTACTGGGGCAGTCGCTGGGGTACCAGTGGGTACCAGGACACTGGGTGCAGGTCTGAGGTGCAAGGGGCGCCTAGGAGGGTCCTGCAGTGATTGGGGTCTGTGGGGGGATTAGAAGGGTACCGGGGTAGTTTCCGGGGTGCCGCGGTGGTGCCGAGCCGGAGAGTCAGCGGAGGAGC
>VZTE01003581.1:227191-314739 GCA_013397775.1 Eulacestoma nigropectus
GAAGAGCGGCGCCCACGGCGCCCAGCCCTCGGCTCGCGGGGGGGAAAAACCTATGAAGAGGCCAGAGCTGTGGTTCAGAGGGAGCAACTCTGCGTATAATCTTGAGAAAGGGCCGCAGCCCACCTACGGGGCCTGACCCGATGGTCCGGATCAGGCCCATCCCCTCGGGGCAGCTGCCGGGGCTCGTCGTGTGCCGCGCCGGAGCTGCTCGTCAGGCGTGGGGGGCACCCGCCCCGGGGCGTCCGCCGGGCCCCTGCTCGGCCGCCGTTTGGTCCAGCATCCAGGATCGCCCTGCTTTCAAAAGCTTGCGAGAGACAGAGAGGGGCGTTAATCCGAGCAGCCCCTCCCCGCGGAAGAGACCCCGCCGAGCGGCAGCGCTGGCCCGAGCGAAAGGGCCCCAGAGAGCCAAGAGGCACTGCCGGCGGAGCAGCTGCCGCCGCCCCCGCCCGCCCCCGCGCTGGACAGGCTCCCGGAGCAGAGCCTGGACCGCCCAAATCTTCCCTGGAAACCCAGAGTCTGCACCAGCGCTGCCGAGACTGGGAAACAAGGCCAAGCCCCCATGCCTTGGCTTGGGGCCAGCACTTGGGGATGAAGATGGGAATGAGCGGCCCAGAATGAAGGGGATGGGTCCGTGCTGCGTCTTTACCAGCCTGGGGGCTGGGAGCGTGGCGAGGCAGGGCTCAGCAGGTGCTGGGGGGATGGTGGTGCCACTGCTGCTGGAACCTCAGAGATGGCACGGCAGAGGGGACTTGTGTGCAGGTGTGCCCTGTATACTCACCGTTATACTCAGAGTCTGGCGCCGCGTGCTGAATTCATTGGCTTCTTCATAGGTTTTTCCACTGCAACGACTCAAATCTCCACTCACTTCCCAAACTCCTGCAGTGGAAGGGAGGAGGAGGGCATCAGGCACGGCCAGGGCAGGGAGAACCCACGGCACAGTGCCCGGTGCTGGCTGCACTCACCTTGTGCCGTTCTCTCACCAGAACGAAGTGAACTTCTTGCCGAAAGCTGACACCGCTGTGGGGAAGCCAGGAGAGGGGTCAGTATGGCACAGTGACCCTGGCCTCCCACCTCCCTGAGCCCCAAACTGTGGGAGCACTGCATCCCACTGGCTGCAGCCAGCCATCCCAAGGTGCCTGACTGTCGCGGTGCAGAAGAGCATCACCGCCCTGTCCCCATCCCGGGAGCAGCCCTCACCTTCAGTCAGTTTGCCTGCTTGTTCCGCTGCCCCCCCTGGCAGGATTTTGGAGAAGACGCTCTCTCCTTCCCCGCCGGGCTGCCCCGTGGCCGTGCCCGTGGGACCACGCGGCCCGGCCGCCCTCGGACCAGCCTTGCTGTCTGCTGGGGGACAAATGAAACCACTGTTAGCAGGGACAGGCCCAGCTGGGGGAGCTCAGCTGAGCTTTGGGGCACCGGGCAGCTGGCACGAGGGGGGACAGATGGCACAGTTCCACTGGGGCTCACTGACCTGCTGCTCCCAGGGGCTGTGCTGACGGCGCTCTCCCCGGCTGCTGTGGCACTTTTGCTGCAGGTTTGGACGTGTCCGTCGGCTCCGCTTTCGTCTGGAAGGGGGAAAACGGCTCTCAGGGCTCACCCTCCCAGTAGAGCATCCTCTGGGGGTGGCCCAGGCTGGGAGGTGACACTGAAACCCCCAAACACTGCTCCACAACCCCAAAAGAGGCAGCAAGGGATCCAGGACATAGTGATGTCTCCTGCTGGGTCCCCTCAAGGGGATGGCAGCTCCCACAGCACCCAGGGGTGTCTGTAGTGGGCATGTGAGTGGGATACACTTTGCCTCATGGCTCCCATCCCCAACCCTTCCCCTGCCAGCCCCTGGCCACAGCCAGCTGTGCCGACTCCCGGCAGAGCTGTGGGGTTAGGAGGCAGCCTGGCCAGCTAAGTCCGTACTTACCGCCGGTGCTGGGTGTCCGGCTGGCTGTGCGTGGAGTGTGGCCGGTGCCTTCCCTGCTGCCTGGGCCGGCCCTGGCTGCTGCTGCGGTGGCCGGGATGAGGGGGGTCCCTGTGTCCTGCCCCTGGTCTCGGGCTGTGCCGAGCTTGCTGGCTGGGCAGGCTGGCGCGCCGCTGGCTGCTGCCGCGCTGCCGGCGGCCCTGCCTGCTGCTGCCTGGCCGCTGGCTGCTGTGGGTGCGCGAGGGGCTCTGACTTTGGCGCCGGCGTGGCCGACCCGTGCGGCTGGGAAGGTTTCTGTGCCTTGGGGGTCTCAGTGCCATGGTGGTGAGCAGCGGGGCGGGATGATGGGGCGTAATCAGAGGAGCTGGGGCCGTAAGGCGCACGGGATTCGGGCTGCTGCGCCTTCTTGGGGCCGGCTGAAGGCCCGTGGCCACGGGGCTCATGGCGGCCAGATTCTCGTGGGTGTTGCTTTGCTGAGCGGCGTGGGGGCTCATCACTGGCGTGCCGGGAGGAGCCAGAATGGCGATCGTACTCCCTGTGGTGCCGGTGCTCGCGATGCTGGGGGTAGTCGTCGTGCTGCCACGGGTCTTCATCGGGGGGCTCGTCATAATCGTGGTAGGTGTGCTTAACTGGGGGTCTCTTCTGCGAGGAAGAGTGGCCACCGTAGTGCCTGACCCTCTCTGCCCGCGCCTCCCTGGGCTTATCAAACCAGTCTGTCTCCTCCTGACCCAAATGATAGGCTTCGGAAACCAAAAACAAACCACAGTCAATCTCTCGCTCGAGGCTGCGCGGGCGGAAGCCATGCAATGAAGTGGGAGGGGCAAGCAGCGGGCACGCGCGCGGGGGACAGCACGTGCCGGTGGGGACGGGACGCGGCGCAGCAGGGCACCGTGCAGGACCGGCTAACACCGAACACCCAGGGCAGGGGGAGGAAGGCACGTGTCAAGCAAACTGAGGCGGTGAGAGTGTCTCTGCGTACGAGCGGACGGGCATGCCCCGGGGAAGTGCCATGCTCTGGGGTGGTCACCACGGGGAGCCGTTACCTTCGCTGTCCGAGACAACGCAATGGGCATCATCCATGCCGTAGCCCTCCTCGTGCTTGTACGAGTGACTCCTTGGCACGTCTTTGATGTGCTTTTGCACATCAGGCAACGAGTGGCTGGAGCAGAACTGGGAGCAGGGGTCCCCCGCTGACTGGGGGCCTGGCCCTCCCGCAGTGCGTGACCCCCCCATTGACTTCCCCATGGGGCTGACGGGGCTCTCCTCCTCTGAGGGCTGCGAGCGCATGGGCGCCCGCCCACGGCTCTGGCTCATGCTGAGCGATGAGGGCTTGGAGCTGACTTTCTGGGAGCGCTCCATGCTCTCCCGCTCATAGGACTTGCTCCGGCCGCCCATCTCCCGGCTGGAGGACTTTTCCACCCCATAGCCAGAGGAGCGGGTTCTGCTGCTGGAAGAGTAGACCCGCTCCTCCTCGTCCACCAGATCCCGGCTGGAGACACCGTAGTACTTCTGCTGCTCGTAGACGTTCTTCTTCAGGCCGTAGGTGATCTCATCCTGCAGTTTCTTGGCTCTGGAGGCCACATTGCTGCTGCCAATCGAGGTGGTTGTTGAATAGGAGGCCAGGTCTGACTCCACATCTTTGGCTTCTTCAATGGGGGAGAACTTGGAGATCTTCTGCTCCATGCCCTGCTTCCTGTGCTTGCTGCGCTTGGAGGAGATGACGGCAGGTGCCAGGTTCTTGGATGAATGCTTCGGTAGTGGCGTGCCAGAGCTGTGCTTGTCCATCCGTGAGGAGTGCCGGTACTCACTGTCCCCATAGTAGTAGCTCGAGCTGGTGGAGCTCCCTGACACCCTGCCATTGCTTTCTGTGCCCCGGTAGTAGCTGTTCTTCCCACGATGGTCGGGGCCATGGTGATCATAGATGTCCTCCTCAGACTCCTCCTCGGCTTTGGTGTAGCAGCAGGGACGGCTGGAGCCCTCGGTGTCCCCTAGATCACTCTTGTCTCTGCTGTGGCGGCTGTCGGTGCCCGTGCCCACCGGCTCTGCTTTCTGCCCGTCCACTGCTGGACTCTCCTTGGTGAGCTCGCTGATGTCCTCAATCATCACGTAGTTACGGGGGATGTTCTGCTCCAGACTGGTGTAGAGGGACTCGGAAGAGTAGCTGGCTGCGGGGCCCGGCGCCACGCTGGTTCTCTCAGCTGGACGGGTCTCAGGTGCCTTGTACTGCTCGTAGCCACCGCTCGCCGGTGCAGTGCTGAAGGTGACGTCAGGCACAGCAGAGGAGCTGGTGGCCGCACCAATGACCTCGTAGTTGGTGGGGATCTTCTGTTCTAGGTCGGCCAGAGAGGTCTGCCGCGGCTTCTGGTGCCCGCCAGCTATGTCTGCCGGGCTCTGGTAGAGGGCAGGCTGTGCCGCCGGCACGGTGGCTGCCCCAGCGAAGGCGCTCGGGGCTTGGTAGGGGTTTTGGGGCTGGAAGCCTGGCTGGGCTGGGGTGCCCAGCTCTGGGTATGCGGTGCCGGGGGCCGAGAAGCCACCGGGCGAGGTGAAGGTGGGCAGCGGGGCTGCCGACAAGCCATCCTGTGAGGTGCTGGCTGTGGGGTACTGGGGGTGCTGCAGGCGTGGTGGCGGGAAGGCGGCGGGGCCCTGCGGGGCAGGGTATGGGTAGGCGCCATAGGAGGCGGCGGCGGCGGCAGTGTAGTCGGGGTACTGCCCGGCAGGGCGCAGGCCGGCGCTGTCGTAGGCGGCGAGGCGCAGGCTGTGCAGCTCGCTGTCCGACAGGTAGTCGCGGCGATCCCCGGGGTAGCGCAGGTAGGGGTGGTCCCGCCCACCAACCCGATCCTTCAGCAGCGACTCCTTGCGCTGGGTGATGCCCAGCTCCAGGTACTTCAGCTTGGCATCGATCTCTTTCTCCTCCTCATCCAGCTCCGCCTGCTTCTTCCGCAGCTTGGTGGCTTCGTGTTCCACCAGCCTCAGGTCGCGGTCCAGCTCCTTCAGCAGGCTGGCCTTGGTGACAGGCGCGGTGGCCTTGGGAGCCAGGCTGCTCAGGTAGAGCTGGGAGGCAGCTGGGCTTGCCAGGGGGACGTGGGGCTCCTCAGGTGGTGGGCTGGGCAGTGTCCGCTTCACCTTGCGTGCCAGCGAGCTCGACTGCAGCCCCCCCACCTGCAAAGCCAAGGGACATCTGGTCAGGGGGGCAGGTGGGTGTCCCCCCATGTCCCACCCCAAGCATTGCAGTGCTCCTCCCGTGCCCTAGGGGCTGGGGTGAGGTGTCCCGCTGTGCACATGTTCCCCCATGCACTGAGAAAGCGGCGTTTATGTAAAAGCGCAATAAATAGGATGGAAGTAACAGGCAGGGCGCTTTCCGTGAGTAATTACCGGGGGTGGCAGCCGGCCAAGTGCTGAGCTGGCCACGTGCATACCATACCCTCTGCTGCAAAAAATGCTTTCTGTCCACGGGCACTTGGCAGAGGAGCTTGGGGGACTGCCCAGGGGTGCTGCTGCCCCAGGAATTGCCCCGAGACTTCTTGGCTGGCCACTTGACTGCCCAAGGCAACCTTGGTGTGTGGGCGCAAAGATGAGAGCAAGAACCACCACAACCCTAAACGGAGCTGTGCATGGTGGTGGCTCCTCGAGAGAGAAGGGGGACCCATCTGGAGCAGGGGACAGCCCTGATGCTGCCAACCCGCAGCATCTCCTGCCTGCTGACAGGCTCGTGCAGCCAGTGGACCTCCAGGGCCTCCCTCCAGCTGCTGGTATTGGCACGCACGTCTATGCCTGCTGGCTGCCATCAGCTGCCACGGGGAGCCAGCCTTTTGAAATATTAATTGCCACAGCGCTAATGAAACTGAAATGTCCCGAGGTGCCTCCTGGGGCTGTTCCCTGAGGGTAAGGTTGTTCCCTGTGGTGACGTACCTGTGAGCTGGGGAGCAGCGGGTGTTGGTAGAGGGAGAACCTGTCCTTGCCAGCCTCCTCGGCGGTGGGGCTGATGGGCTTGGGGTCGGACAGGGAGCGCTGCATGGTCTTGATGGGGCGCGGCAGCGTCTGCTGGCGCTGGGCTAAGTCGGTGGTGAAGTGCTTCTGTGGGGGGACGTGGGCCTTGTTCAGCCGCTCGCTGGTGGCAAAGGAAGACTCCAGGAGGCGATGGGGGGACAAGGGGGAGACGGGTGAGTAGAGGACCTGGGGAGAGCGAGGTGGCTGTCGGGTCACCAGCTGGGAGAGGGATTCGGCCGGCAGATGGGACTGGTAACCAATTTCCAGGGGATCTGGCTTCTTCTTCTCAAACTTGCCCAAGGTCTGCTGCCGGACAGTGTGGGGGTCCAGGGGGCCCGTGCTCACTATTTGGAGGTTGGTGGAGTAGGGCGGGATGGTGGTGGGCACTGTCAGCTGGGGGACCACGACACCAGGTTGGGGAGCTGGCTCCGGCTCTGTCTGGCAGGCCAGACTCTCACCCCGCTGCGTCTTCTCTGGGGCTGAGATGTACTTCACGATCTCCACTCGGGGGTCATGGGTGGTGATGTGAATGGAGGGGGAGACGCGGAGGAGCTGGTCGGGCTCAGTCTGCACCGAGCAGTCGCTGATGGTCTGGATCCCTATGCTGGCTGTGCGGGTTGCCCCGTCCGTCTTGCCCTCGGTGCTGGCCTCAGCGTGCCGTGAGGCCCTGGAGCGCCGGCGGCGCACAGGCTGCTCCCACTCCCCGCTGTCCTCCTCGTCCGTCTGCACGCTGCAGTCCGCGCTGCGCCTCGTCCGCCGCCGCCGCGACAGCATGTACCGCTCCTCGCCATCCTCCTCATCCGTCTGCACGCTGCTGTCCGCCATCTTCCGCGCTGCAAAGGTCTCCTTCTCGTAGGCATCCCGCAGCCGTGGCATCGAGTTCCTCTTCTTGATGCCCCGTCCGGGCTCCCAGGACTCCTCGACTTGAAGTGACATGTCCGAGGCCGAGCTGCTGAGTGGCCGCTGTGGCACGGGGTAACGGGGACCAGCGGGCCCCTCTGGGGGTGTCTGGCCCGGTGGGGGCCATGCCTGCCCATTGTGTGGCAGCAGCCGCGGCGCCTCAGCGGGCCCCTCGGGTGGGCGGGCAGTGGGCTCCATGGGAGTGGGGAAGATGGTCTTCTGCCGCTTCTGCTCCTCCAGCTGCTGCTGCAGCTGGTGCTGGAGCTGGTGGATGTGCTCGAGCTGGAGGCGCTGCTGGGCGAGCTGCTCCCGCTGCAGCGCCAGCTGCGCATGCCGCTCCTCCTGCTGCTGCTGCAGCACCTGCTGCTTGATGCACTGCAGCTCCTGCAGCTCCCGCTGCACCAGCAGCTGCTCCTTCTCCCGGTGCCGCTGCAGCTCTGCGCGCTCCCGCTCCAGCTCCTCCTGCAGCCGCAGCTGCCGCAGCTTCTCCAGCTCCACGCGCTCCCGCTCCAGCTGCAGCACGTGCTCCTGCTGCTTACGCTGACGCTCTTCTTCCCGCTCCCGCTCCTCCCGCTGAGCTCCATCCAGTGGTGGCTTGGGTGCCGTGGCCACTGGCCCGCTCTCCTTGGGGGCTGCTGGTGCTGCCGGCGCCTCTGCACGGGGGGCAGCCGGTGGTGGCTCTGCTCTCTGCAAGCCACTGGCAGGGGCGGCAGGGGCAGCGGGGGCTTTGGGAGCGGGAGCAGCTCCCACCGCTGCCGGTGCCGTGCTGGCGACAGGCTTCCCCAGGTAGACCGGTGTCTCCATCATCGAGGCGGCTGGGGCTGGCCGGCTTGGGGCTGGGAAGCGGTAGAGGCCCTGTGCTGCAAGTGGGACACGGGGGGTGACAACTGGCAGCCTGGCTAAGCTGGCCAGTGGGACTGCTGCCACACCACCTGGGCCATAGGGTCTATATAGCCCACGCAGCATGGGCCGCAGCACCGAGGCCGGCTGGGTGGTGATGGGCAGTGTGGAGGCGATGGGGGTGTTGATGGTGGAGTAGATCATGCCGTCGGCGGCCCGCACGGTTGCGGTGGAAGGAAGCATTTGCCGGATGGCGCCCAGGCGGACACCAGGAACGTTGTACTGTGCCAGGTTGCTGAAGCCCTGCTGTCCCTCGGGGAAGGTGGGGTTGTACATCCCACTGGGTTTGGGGGGTACAGGGCCCTGCTGCTGAGCTGCCAGCCCCCCTGTGCTCCCCTGCCCGGTGCTGGGGCCGTAAGGCAGCACGTCGGGGCCGTTGGCATGCCGGCCCCCATACTGGTCCATGGAATTGAGGGCAGCACACATGCGGCTGATCTCACGTGCCGTGGTGGCACTGTAGTGGGCCAGGCTGGACTCCTGGAAGCTGGCCAGGTCCCCCCGGTGTGAGAAACGGTAGTCGGAGTAGATGTTGGAGGCCGAGCTGTACCTCCGCATGGGGAACGGGTGGCTCAGCAGCTCCCCAGGTTGGCGGAGGTCGGAGAAAGAGCCGTACTGCAGCCCCTGGCCCAGGTAACCCCCCTCGGCAAAGCCCACACTGTAGGAGTGCTTCATGGTGCTGAGGTCCACGGCGGCATCACCTGCCGGGGCAGGGAAGGGCTGATCCCCCTTTGTGTGGTAGTAGCTCATCCCGATTTCAGAGAGGTTCGTGTCCGACATGGAGGAGTAGAGGCGTCCAAAGGCGCTGGCTGGGTAAAACTTCTGCTCCTCGTAGAGTGCAGGTGCTGGGGCTGGCTGCTCCCGGTAAGGGAAGGTCTCTGGCAGCTCTGGCTCTCTGCTGCTGTACACTGGCCCACTGGCTTTCCGACCAGGCACCACTGCCGCCTCCCTGGTTTTCTTCTCTGGCATCTTGGAGGTGGGGTTGAAAGCACCTGTGCAGCTGCCACCAAAGGGGAACTTGTAGACCATGTCACAGCAGGCCACCTGGCTCTCTGGCTTCATGCCCGTGAGGTCCAGGACATTGGCTGGCGCCTCCTCCTTCAGCACTTTGGTCACCGGGCCGGTCGCTGCCTCCTCCATTTGCACCATCATCACCTGGGATTTCTTGCCGCCCAGAGCAAGGAGAGGGCTCTGGCTCTTCAGCTCTACTGGCACTGCCCGATACACCTCTGATCCTGGCTCTGGTGGGAAGGACTGTGGGAGGCCGCCGGCATTCTGCACCCCACCGGTCTGCGTGAGGAGCACGTCCTTCTTCACCATCTGGCCTGGCATGCCGTACCTTGCAAATTTGGTCTGGGGGGCAGCGGTGGGCTCAGGCTTGCCACTAGCCACCCCACTGCCTCTGACAGTGGCTGTCTGGACACCCTGCTCCATTTGCTTCACCTGCGCCAAGCACACTGGGCTCCCGGTCCCCTGTCCGAAATCCACACGGCTCTGGAAAGGGTCTCCATAGACCACAGGTTGCTTGGACTGCGAGAGGATCATGGGAGAGGCAATGGCCAGGCTGGCAGTGCTGGCTGCCGCGATGATGGCGTGGGGCTGCTCCTGGGCGTTGAGGTTGATGATTAAGGGCTGGATGGCCGTGGACTGCCGGTTTGGGATGTGGTCCAGGGTCAGGCAGTACTTCCTGGCCTCGGTGGCCAAGGACGTGAGATCCATGCCTTGGTCTGTTATGATGATGGGGGCAGACTTCAATGCAGTCCGTAAGTCCACTGCGTTGCTGCTTGGCACCTTGGGCCCTGGCTCCACCCGGGATGTGCCGGGGATGGAGGAGATGCGGCAGAGGGAGATGTTTTCCGCAGGGAGTGCTCCCCAGCTGTACAGCCCTGTGATGCCATCAGCAGCTGAAGTCACGGCAGGTGCTTTCTGCGCGTGGTCCTTCACTGGCTGTGCCCTGATGTAGGCACCTGCTGGCTGCTCTGGCTCCAGTGTCTGGGTGTAACCATGGGCCAGCAGCTGCCGGCTTGGCCTGGTGGGGGACGAAGTGGGAGACGTCAAGGCCCCAGAGCTGACTGGCTTGGTTTGGCTGGCCGCATCGGCCGCCAGTGTGATCACCATGAAAGGGGAGTCCTGTGAGGAGGCCTGCCGGGTCAGGCGTGGCGAGCCCGCCCGGTGTGGCGTCTGCGTCCCCTGTGCCACCATGGGGGAAGAGGTGTCCGGGCCAGCAGAAGAAGGACCCTCATAGGAGAGGACTGGGCTCTGTGTCTGCGTGGAAAACTCTGCCGTGGCCTTTGTGGTGCGAGTGGGACTCTGTGTGGGGGAGGTGGGTGAGAGCGGAGGGCTGGAGCTCTTGAAGAAGGTGTATGTCTTGGGCAGTGTGGGCTTGCTGTCGCTCACGGCTGGAAGCTTCTCCCTTGCTGTCTGCACGCTAATCTCCACCGTCCTGGTTCTGCTGGTGTCCTCTGTCTGTGAGCCATAGCTGACAGTGCTCTTCGATGGAGTGTAGCTTCTCCCAGCTATGGACGGGGCCTCCGGACTTGGTGAGCTGTAGCTCTGCAGCGCACTCCCAAGGCTGCCTGCTGCTGTCGTCACGGTGCTGGTGCCTTTGCTGTAAGCATAAGGAGTGGTGGTAGCCTTGGATAATGGGCTGGGTGCTGCTGGGGCACTCTGGAGCTTGGCTAGGTCTTGTCCCTCTTTTGCAAAATGCTGGGTGACCCGGACATCAGGAATAGTCTTGCCGGTGCTGCTGTCGGAGCTGGCGAAGGAGACGGGAGCAGAGAGCTGTGTGGGGCTGGTGCCAGGGGTGAGCGGGCCACCGTTCTGCTTCAGCAGGTCAGCGTAGGCGCTCTCGGCATTGAGGAAGCGCTTCTCCTGGTACGCCTCCTCCTGCCCCTTCACCTTCTCACCCTGCTTGAGGGCCAGGTCAAAGGAAGAGGACTGGTGCATCCTGGAGATGCTCTGCGAGGTCTGCAGGATCTCCTCATACACCGCTCCTGCCTTCGGCAGGGCACTGGTATAGTCGGGCTGGGAGGGGCGCGTGAGGCCGCTGTCGTACCGGTAATCCTCGCCATATTGGTACTCAAAGCCGTTCTGGCCCTCAGTACTGCGGTAGCCAACCTGCTGGTAGGTGCTGCTGTAGGAAGAGGCCGGCTGGGCCTGCTGTACCTGCTGCTTCTGCATCATCTCTGCCTTCCTCATCATCTCCTCGTAGGCTTCCTCGGCACTCTTCAGGGGCTTGCTGGTGGGCTGGCTGGCACCACTCTCCACCTTCTCTGTCGGGGAGTACAGTGACATGAAAGTGGGCAGGTTGTATTCGCTGCCTGACTTGTACAGCTTGGAGGCCACAGCATCAAAGCTCTCTGCTTCTGAGTCAATGGAAGGCGAGTACTCGGAGCAGGAGGAGCGGTGCAGCTCCTCCATCTCCGCCGCCTGTCGCAGCTCCTCTGTGGGGGAGGCGTCCTCGATGGGGGAGAGATTGCTGGGGGGGGTTTTGGAGCGCTCCCTCCTCCTCTGGGCCCTCAGCTCCTCCTTGTCGCGTTTGGTCTTGCGCGCTGTGCTCCGGATGCGCTGCTGCTCCACCTCCCGCATCTTCTCCTGCTCCCGCAGCAGCTCCTCTTCCTCCCGCATCTCCTCCTCCTCAGATGAATCCTCAATGGTGGGCAGCAAGGGGCCGTGTGAGCGATGCCGAGCCTTCCTCTGCTGCTTCACCTCCTCCAGCCGCTGCCGGCGGCTGGGGCTGCTGTCGCTATCCTCCTCCAGCGAGGAGATGGAGGTGGGTGAGGTGCCCGAGGTGTAGCTGGGCGTTGTGGCTGGCAGGGTGGAGGAGTACTCACCCCGTGAGCGCTCCTCAGGGGAGCCTGTCAGGCTCTCCATCTCCAGCTCGGGTTCTCGGTCCAGACTGGTATCTGGCTCCTGGCCAATCTCCATCTCCCGGCCATAGCCAGTTGTGCTGTTAAGCTCGATGGTCTTGAATCGCCGCAGCCCACCCTGGGCTGTGCTCAAGTCATCACCCTCCACTGCCTCCACCTCCTTGCTCTCCTCTGTGTACATGCTGCTGGCACCATGCGGCAGGCGCCGCTTGGCTGACGCTGGCTCTTTGCCCTTCTCTGCCTCGGTCTTCTGCCCAGCTTTGGGGACGCTGTACTTAGTGTGCCCATAGCCTTCCTCCTCCTCCTCGAGGTTGTCCTCCTCAGCACTCATCTCCAGGATCTGTCTCCGCATGAACTCCTCATCGGTCACCTCTGCCTCCTGGCCCTTGGTCCGGGGGGGCACTGGGGAGAAGCCCCCCTCGCTGCTGTCCTCCACATAGTCATGCCGCAGCTTGCTGCCAAACTCATCTGAGGACTCCGCACTCTCCCGACGCTCCCGTTGGTTGTCCCACTCCTCATCCTCCTCCAGGATGTCCTCCAGCTCCTCATCCGAGTCGAAGGCTTCGGGGGTGATGGAGAGGTACCGTGGCCGCTGCTGTTGCCGCTGGTCCTCCTGTGGCTCTGTGCGGCTCTTGCTATGCTCGGGGGACTCTGTCGGTGCGCCCCGGCCTTCCAGGAGAGGCCGCATGCTGCTCTCCAACTTGGTGAGCTCGGAGGGGCTGGGGGGGCTCTGCCCGGCCAGCCCGGTGCTGCTCAGCTTCTCCTCTTCCTGCTGCACCAGGCCGGTGATCTCGCTCTGTGAGCTGGAGATGCCGTCAGAGGAGTAGCCGGTGTCGCTGAGGCTCTGGGGGCTGCGGGACAGGTCCGGGGGGTAAGGCTTGCTCCCGTCCTGCAGGCAAGCGAGAACACAGCGTCAGATCCAGGCAGCTCCAGAGCTGCTGCTCCTACTTCCCCCCAGACCCTCTCCCAGGGAGCACACAGAAAGTCTGGGCACTACTGGGAGCCAGCCCAGAACAAGGGCTGGGGGCCGCCCTGTGTCCTCCAGTTCAGTGGCACATCAGCAACTTGTCTGTGCTAACAAAGGCAGGTGAGAGGGTGTGCTGCAAGCAGGGGATGGTACAGCAAATGGCCCCGGGGGTAAAGACATTGGGGGACTAATAAATATGTTTGAAAAACTGGGCCCCCAGCCCCCAAGGCACCCTTCAGAAGCAGGGCTGGCCCCAGGATCCTCGCTAGATGCCAGCAGAAATAAACAGCCCCCTGTAATTGGCTTGACAATTAGGCAGTGAGGGGGACAAGCCTCTGAGCCATGGGGACTGTGTATCACACCCAACCCTGGTGCTACTGGCAGGACCTGTCACCCTGCCAGCACCGAGGCACCACAGACCACTTGTGTTTTGGGGGCACAAGGAGCCTCTTCCCTGGGGGCTGCACCACAGCCAGGGGGGCAGATGTTCCCTCCTGGCTGGTGGGGACCTTCTGCCATGTCCCCTCCCCACGGAGGGCTCTGCTGGCTGCTGCTGGGATGGGTGCTCCTGGGGGAACAACATCCCAAGGCAGCCAATGCTTCCCCAAATTGTTTTGAATTTTAGAAAAGGTGGGATGAAAAGCTTGAAAAACACCCATTGCTGCAACATGGAATGTTGGAAAATGAGTCTTCCATTTGACAACAAATCCCAACTACGCTTATATTATTTGAAAAGAAATCCAAAGGCCAGAGATGACCTGAATTATTTCATTATGCCCAAATTGATGTAATCCTAATAAAAAGAAGGCAAATACCAGCATGCTGCCATGGGGCCTGTGAAGGTCCTAAGGCATTTGGGAATGCTCAGACAGCAGTGTTTGGAGCCCAGTGTTCCCCAGAAAGTCATTTCCCAGGGCAAACAGCCTCGACAACATGGTTTGTGCTCTACCTTGGAATAATCCCCCCCATTTGTGGGCACAACTACTGGCAGAGCTCAGTACCAGCTCAGTACCATGCCAGCCTGGGGCAGGATGTGGTGCCCAGGGATGCTCAGAGCGGGATGCATTCTGAAAGCTCACCTCCTGCTCCTTCGCCCGTGGTGCCTCAGGCAGCGCCCGGCTTTCCTTGCTCTCCACCTCTGGTTTGGGGGTGATGCTCTTCCCCTTTGGAGCGATGCTCTCAGGAGCTCTGGAAGGCTCCGGGGCAGCTTTGGGCAGGGGCTTTTCCTCTGCTGGCACCGGGGGCTTCTTTTCTGCTGGCGGTGGGGGCTTCTTCTCCGCTGGGGCAGGGCTCGGGGTCCTGCTCTGCTCGGCAGCCCGGAGGCTCCTGGCGGGCGAGGCTTGCTGCTCGGGGGGTGCCGCCGGCTCGGCGGGCGCGGGTGCCGGCGTGGGCGCTCTCTGCTGCTGGCCGGCGGCGGGCGGCTGGTGCCGCGGGGAGCCGGTGGATGGCGGCTTTGGGGTAGGCAGTGGCATCGGGGCAGGGTCGCCGAGGCTGCCTTCGAGCAGCCGCTGAGTTTGGCAGTTCAAGCACAGCCATTCGTTCTTCTGCAAAAGAATGGAAGGAAAAGTCCTGTTGAAATGCTGGGAGCTTCATCCCAGCAGGGATCTCAGGGAGGAGCTCTGCTGAGGGGACACATGGCAATGGTGCAGAGGACTCGGCCCACCCAAACCAAATAACCGGCTGTGGAGGAGCATGCAGCATCAGAGCCATACCCTGCAAACCATCCACATCCAGCTTCAACCCACCCCTACCCTTGTCCAGAACCCAGAGATGTCCAGCCAGAGGGACCATGGCTGCAGCACAGGGATTGCACACTCTTCTCCACTATCCCTCAGCATCACCAGCTCTTTCATTCTTCAGCCTTGTGGTATTTTGGTTTTAAGCGAAATTAAACAATCAAAGGCAGATTACTACCATAGCTTAACACTTCTCAGATCCATACAGCTCCTCTCTGGCTCTGGTTTGTTTTCTTTGATACAATAAAGGTTTAATAGCATAATCATAACACTTAGGGCTCTTTTTTCTAGATTAACAAAAATACTGGGTACACAAGTGCACCAAAATTTCCCAAAGATATTACCCAAAGTACACGCTGTGCAGGAAAAGAACAAGACAATCTCATCTAGTGAAATTCTCAGCAAGAGCTGTTGTTTTATGGCCTGGAAAAAGCAGAGGCAAGCGGGGCTGTGAGTGGCAGAGAGCCCGCAGGGCTACGGCAGGGGCTCTGCATTAAGAGATCAGAAGCGCTTTCCTCCCCCGGCTCGCCCAAGGGCTATTTTTACCCACCCAGGAATGTCCAGGAATAGGGGCCTGACATTTCCTTCCCTTCAGATGTTTCAGCATCTTAAATCTTTTCGGTTTTGCTGCTAACAGCACAATATGCTCCAGGTCCTTTTCCCAGACTTCTCTTTTGCTGATCCATGGCTCCCAAAGCTCAGGGTGGCCAACCTCAAGGGGTGGCTGGCCCTGAGGAGCTGTCATGCTGTCAGAGAGGTGGTCTTGGTCTTCAGCTGGACCAGCCTGGGGCCAGGGCTGTGAGCCAGATGTGTCCCCTGGGGCCCCAGAGGCCATGGTCTGCCTGGAGAAGATGAGGTTCATCAAAATGACATTGAGGAAACATCCTCAGGTTACGCTAGGGGAGGTTTAGATTGAATATTAGGAAAAATTTCTTCACTGAAAGGGTTGTCAAGCATTGGAACAGGCTGCCCAGGGAAGCAGTGGAGTCACCATCCCTGAAGGGATTTAGAAGATGCGTAGATGTGGTGCTTAGGGACAGAGTTTAGTGGTGGGCTTGGCAGTGCTGGAAGAACAGCTGGACTCTATGATCTTAAGGGTCTTTTCCAACATAAACAATTCCATGATTCTAATCTATGACTCTAAATCCCATATATATGGGACAGCAGCACTGTGACAGCCTTGTCACCTGCATCCCAGGAGTCTCCTCCAGGTTATGACGAGATGCTGGAGACGCCTTGCAAGTGGTGGTGGCCAGGAGGAGCAGGGCTTTCACACGGACACTTCTTCACTCCTGCAGCAATCCAGCCCAGGAGCAGCCATCTGACCCATGCTCCCCAGGGAGCAGAGGGGCAGGAGGGCTGCTCCTGCAGGGAAGGGGCAGGTGTAAAACATCCTCCCACCCCCAGCACCCTGCAGCAGCCCTTGCTCTTCACACAAACATCTTAAGAATACATTAGGGCTTTGGAGGGCCATTAAAAAAATCCCTTTCAGCACGGTAATATTTAATTACGGCTTAATCAAAGAGAAAGTCTAATTAAGGGGCAAGTGCAGCCTATTGTACCTTAATGATTGCATTTGTCTTCTTTTATTTCAGAACTCGTTCCTGTTCCCGTGCTTCTGAATCAGATCTGCTCGCCCCACTCCGCTGTGTAATTATTCCAGACCACAGAAGGAAATGTGATTGTGTGACACAAATTGAAACCATGCCTCATGGAAATACGCGACCTTTCATTTTTCGTTCAGGAATCACATTTTTCTTTGCCAGAGCTCCCTCTCTGCAGTGAGGAGAGGGCATGATGCACAGGTTGGATGTGCCAGGGCAAAGCTCAGCCCAGCTCCTGCCCATACCTGTCTGCCACACCATCACACCAGCTCCCAGCATGGTCCTGAAGGAGCTGGAGGAAATCAGCTTGCCTTGAACTACCCAGCCTGCCTCATTCAAGTCCTTTACACCCTCTCTGAATGGGGCATTGCATATCGTCATGATGTCCCAACCTGCCAGGCTTTGGTGACCGGGGAGCTCTGCATATGTGATGGGCTCAACTGCTTTTGCCCTTCCAGGGAAAAATTCAAGCCCAGAAGGACCACGGAAGGCCAACACTGGCCACCAGGTACCAACTGCAGATGCTGAGTGCCAATCAGATCCCATTCAAGGAGCCTGTGGAGAGGCAGGCATCACTGCTGGTGTGATCTCATCAGCATGAGACTTAGGGCTCCTCCACAACCAGACGAGCACAGTACTAATCTGTACTGTACATCCCCATCCATGGGGATGCCCATCCCTGGAAGTGTTCATGGTCAGGCTGGATGGGGCTTTGAGCAAGCTGGTCTAGTGGAAGGTGACCCTGCCCATGGCAGAGGGGTTGGAATGAGATGAAGGTCCCTTCCAACTCAAACTGTTCTACAGTTCTGTGATCTGATGTCTCTGCAGGTTGGTCTGAACCTCCTCCCTGAGGTTCCTCCCAGCCGTGGCTCTGCAGCCATTCCTCTTGGCAGCTGCCCCAGTTTGAGCAGCTCACCCTGCCATCCTGCTCTCATAGATGTGACAGCTCGACTCTTCATGGGACTGCACTGAGAAGTGGATAAAGGAACAATCTCTGTTAAAAATAGCTCTGCCAAAAAAATTGTGGAGCTCCACTCTGAAATGCCCCTCGTCTTTCAAAGCAGGCAGGAAGGCCCGGGTACAGCGGGAAGGCAGGAACCAAGGAAGGGCAGGCAGAGGGGGTCCTTGGGCTTTGCCAACTGTGAGAGGTGCCAGCCAAGCCCCAGAGACACTAAAAATGAGTGACTGGCATATGCTGAGTCTGCATTTTCTCTTACTGGCTTTTCCTTCAGCACCTCTGGGGTCTTCCATGCCGAAGAGACCCTGCTGACAGTCAGCACCCTGCGCTTCAGTCCGAACACGTGTGGAAAATCACGCTGTGGTTATGGCAGAAAAGTAGCGAGGGGATAACTGAATTTTCCTGAGCTGTGGGAGAGCCCCATCCCTGTCACAGCCAGTGCCACGTGGAGCTGTGTGTGAGCACAGACCGTGCTGCAGCAGCCAGCGCAGCATTTGCCATCACAGCTCGCACTGGCTGCAGTGAACGCTCCAGCAGCAGCAGCTGTGAGCTGCCCAGCTCCCACATGCACGTGAGGGAGAGAGAAATCCTGCCCGTGGCAGCTGCGGGAAGGTGGAGGCAAGAAAAGCTGCCCGTGCCAGTGGGAATGCCTCCGGAAAATCATTCCGAGTTCTTGGCTCCATCTTTAAGAGACCTCTGCAGCCCCATCAACCCCAGCACTGACACCTGTCATGTGTCTGGGGACTAAATCCCAGAGGGTCTGTGAGGATGCTGAAGCTGAGGCACCTCCCAGCCTTGTGCCAGTGACAAATGATCCATCCCTCTCCCGCAGCGTTATCAGCTCGGTGTTTGGTTATCCCACAGCAACTCTGCTCCCTCTCAGAGGGACTGGCTCTGAAGCAGCTTCCTCCTCCATATAACTTGGCCTCAGGCATTTCCCAGAGAACACGGCCAAGGGGATTAAGCTGCCCCTGAGAAAAATGCAAACATTGGAGGAGCGGCTGCTTTGCTAACAGCTTGTAAATCCCCACTGAGATTAACCAGATCCCACGAAGATAATAATAATTAGGCTGTATTTAGTACTTTACATGTTCAAACCCTTGGATGCCCAGGAAGCCAGGGTGCCCCTTGCTGGGGCGGGAAGTGGGTAAGGAGCTTATGGCAAAGGCATGGCAGCTTCTGTCTGAGTCTTCACACTTAAAGATGCTGGAAACCTTGGCCCTGATCAGGACTGGGATGGGGCCTTGCCTGGCACTGAGGTTTGCTGCCTTAGAACTGCTGTGGTGGTGGGCACGGGGGGGGTTTAACCATGTGGAGCACAGGTGATGGGGAGCTGGGGCTGATGAAGGCTGTGGCATGCAGGGAAGATGGGCAGCACTGCTGGGATGCAGAGTGGGCTCTAGGCAGAGGAAAGTATCAATAATTAAGAAGAGGGATGAAACTAAAGTGCGCCTGAGATGCCATCTGAAATGAAGAGGCGCTGGCATGGCAGGGCACGCTGGAACACAGCCAGCCAGAGGCAGGGGGGTGAGGCTGCTGGGGGCTGCCCAGCCCAGCTGGTTATCAGCTTACAGCATTTGAGGGTCACTGCTCTGGTTCCTCAGGCTCCCTGCTTTCCTTGCCTCCAAAGCACTGGGATTTGCAGAGGAGTTATAGAAAAAGTGGGTTTCTGGAGAGACAATCAGTGCTGGTGTGGTCACAAGAGGCAGGACAGAGCCCTGGGTTCAGGGCATGAGGGACTGAGGGAAGGCAGCTCCGTTTAAGGCATCGTATCTCAGTGGGAATGACCGTCCCAGTTTTCAACTGCACCATGCGAGTGGCATCAGGGGATGTGGGATTTGGCCACAATTCCTGCCAGCTCTGCTGAAGGGGCAGCAAGTGCTGTGCCCATGGCTGCCCGTGCTCCCTCCTGGGGGGAGAGGCGGGGTGGGTGATATGTGGGGGCAGCGCTGGGGGCTGCAGGGATGGGGGTGCGCCCGGCCTCCCCAGAGCTCCAGAACTGGCTGGCAGGTGGCCACAGCCGCGCTCGCCAACCTCCACCGGGTCTTACCCTGCAATTGTTCTAATTTACTAATGGGCAACAACAAAACTGTAATTAACTAAAATAGAAGTCTTCCTGCATAATTCTGGTCAACGTTACCACTTGGCAAGTTAATTAAATGCTGAATTCCCCCAGCGCCACTGGGTTTTCTTAATGATGGAGCCAGAGAGCTTCAGCGTCACAGTTACACATGAATCCTCTGTTCAGTGACTTGGAGAGGCTTGGTGGGAGCCAGTGGTGCCAGAAGCATCCCAGCTTCCCCAGTTAGCTGCTGGCTACCAGTCCCACCATCCCCATCAGCCCCTTGGCTCAACCTCTCCAGTGCCTGGAAGAAGCTCAGCCATTGTCTTCATCCCCACACAAACTGCTCCCCACAATCTCAGCTCTGGGACACTGCCCGGTTACTTATGCTCTACAGCACTACTTTACACAATCAAAACAGTATCTATTAAAATACTGGGACAAAAATCTGTACAAAATAAGATAAGCAGCATGAGGTATAAGTATCTCGCAAGCCAGATCTCATCTCCCAGCATTAAATGCAGTGAATCTCACCAGAATATTTCATTTATTTGCTGACAAGTAGTGTGCAGGGCTCATCACTGTGACAGATGGATGCCTGGAAAATATGGAAAACACTTCTGGTATCTGAATCAAGATCCAAATTAATAAGAACCTCATAAAATCACTTCCCAAGCCCTCTTCTCAGCCCCGCCTGCAAGAAAGCTCCCTTTAGGAGGGCTCCTGACAACCAGACACCTTCCATACACCCTCCCGCAGCAGAAATGGGGGCATCTCACCGTGTGATCCCAGTTCCCAAGCACTCTGCATCCTTGTGCTAAGAACACTGCAGCTCTGTCCGTGCTGTGCATGGTTTTTAGCACAGTCTTAAAGGAAAGGGACTGAGTCATGCTTGATCACTGGCTGCCAGGGCTGTTTCAGACCCACCTCAGGCAATGCTGGGGGTCTGGCTGGCAGGTTCCCCACCTTCTAAATGCTCCTGTGCCCTTCCCTCCTCTTGGCCAAGATGCTCTCTTGGCCAGCAGCCTCCTCAGGCAACCTGGTGCTCACTCATTTCAGATGCCACTGCCTGAGCACAGGTTGATGCTCACTCCCCCTTGGATTCTGCCCATTCTTCCAGCTGAACTCTCCAGTGCCCCTCCAAATCCCCTCCCCACACCTCTGCCAGGCACCTTTGACTGAGCTGCCACAGTTTTGGGAGGTGAGGACGGGTGTGCTGACCAGTGCCAAAGGCTCTTCTCTGGGATTCTTGATTACAGAGGGGAGGGTGTACAACAAAGTCTGACCAAGGCACGTTCACAAAGGGTGCTTTGAACATCGTGTGCCATCAGCAGACAACCACGGGCCTGGTTTTACCTCCACCCCAGCCCTTATCTCTCCTAGGAGGCTGAGGCAGTGATGGGATTTGAAACGAGGGCAAGGAAACAAAACACGCGCTGTGACAGCGGAAGCACCAGAGATCAGGAGGAGAGATGGAGCACACGCAGGAGCTGCTTGTGGCCTCGGCATCTGTGGTGGGAACAGAGCAGAGTGGATTCGGGCGCCCCAGAACCAGAAAGGGACTGAGACCAAGGGAAACTGGGGGCAGCACGCAGACAGGGGCAGCCCTGGGGACAGCGTGGGGTTGAGTGTCCCACACCACCATTGACAGCCACCTCCAGGACACAGGACAGGGCAGAAAGTGTGGGGTACTCTATTACCCTGATTGTGCCTTTTTTCCTCTAAAACCACCTCAAAATCCCACTCAAGCTAGATCCAGAACAGCCTGCATGTGTGCTTGCTAACTGCAATGCTGCTTCTGAAGCTTAGCATGTGTGTAAGATACACATATACAGAATCTGTAAACAAAAAAGGAACACTAAATGGAACTCCCAAACACTGGTCAGCAGAGCAGGTCGAGTCCCTGAAGCCCAGCAGCCACACACTGATGCCTGCCAGGGGGAGCCGGCGGAGCTTCCCACACATCCTTCCTCCTGCCTGGCTCCCTCACTCACAGAGCCAGTGCTCGCCCAGCGTTAAAGCCACAGGCTCCCAAGTCCATCTGCAGGGAAAGGCGGAGAAGGGACTGCACACACCTCGGGCAGCCGAGTCTCCTCAGCTGCCAACTGCTCCACACTAATTGACTTCATTACCATCGACTGGGCAAGTTTTAGCGCAACCCCGGGCTTGCAGATCAGCTTCCCTGAAAGCCACCACAGTTATTTCAATCCCTTGCTATATATAGCGTTTGACTAAGCAACCCAGTGATGTGTTTTCCAGCAACAGACTATTCTTATCTGTTCCTGTGGCCTGTCTCGGGCTGATGGAGCTGATGGTCCCTCCCCAGCTCTATTTTAAATGTGTGTGATGTATTGATGGCCTTCACACGGCAATAATGTGATTAAAAGCAGCGCAGGGTAATGAGCACGCCGGGATGAGCTCTGCCTCACAGGGCTTGTTTTCTGCCTCCCATCTGCTCTGCTTCATCCCTTCTCTGTGCTGGAACCTCTCTCAGGTGGAAAATGGACACAGAAACAGAGGACGGAAGAAGCTGCACACCATGGCTGAGCACTGGAGCTGCTGTCAGCGTGTTGGGAGGGAAGGACATGGGCAGAGGCCTCTCCCAGCCCCGTGACAGCTGCAGGGAAGATGGTGTGCATCACACCAGTGCTCCCTCCCCTCCCCAAATCCACCCAGAGGGGACCTGGAGCAGGAGCAGGGTGTCAGCTCCACAACCCATCCCCTTTACTGGTGCCATGGAAAGGGGAAGGCAAGCGGAGATGGGCAGCTGGACAACAAACAGGTGCCAAAGCGGCTGTCGCAGTCCTGCTCCTTGGCTCTCCCTTCCCCTTGCACGTCTCATCCCGGAGATTATGTTCCCTGCTCCTGGCTGCAGTAGGGATGCACCAACCCTCCCCAGCAGAGCCCGAGGGCCAGTGAAATGGCTCCCACGGGGCTCACAGCCTCCCACCCTGCGGCTCGGTACTCCACATAGCCAGCGGAGGATTATTCCAGCTGAAAGTCTTTGACTGATGAGTAATAGCAACGCTTCCCTCCGCTCGCCTTCGAGGAATAGCTGTGCTCTTGCCAAGTCCAGCTTATTCCACTGCAGCAGCCGATGGCCAGGCGGCCACCCGCCGCCACACCAAGGGGAAAGCGTTGCAAGCCTCTGCAGCCATAGGAGAGCTGCAGATGTGGTTCTCACCACCACGACCAGCCTGGATCACCTGCAGCTCTTTGCCCAGTTGCAAACCCCAGTGGCTGTGACCTTGGGTCAGGGCATCCCATCCCGGGCCGTACCTCCTGCGGCATACGTGGAGGCGGAATCATAGAACTATGGAATTGTTTACGTTGGAAAAGAGCTCTAAGATCGAGTCAAACTGTTACCCCAGCACTGCCAAGGCCACCACTAACCCATGTCCCAAGTGCCACACTGCATGTCTTTTAAATCCTTCCAAAGGTGGTGATTCTACCACTTCTCTGGGCAGCCTGTTTCAGTGCTTGACAACCCTTTCTGTGAAGACTTTTTTTCCTAATATCTAATCTAAACCTCCCCTGGCACAACTTGAGGCTGTTTCCATTATCCTATCACTTGTTACATGGGAAAAGAGAACAACCCACTCCTGGCTACAATGTCCTTTCAGGTAGTTGTAGAGAGTTTCCCCCAAACCTCCTTATCTCCAGGCTGAGCCACTGCAGCTCCCTCAGCTGCTCCTCACAGGACTTGCGCTCTAGACCCTTCCCTTACACCACTGCCCGCTGCAGTAAATGGATGGACTTTTTGGGGTGCTCACCTGTGAACAGATATCCTGCTCTGCTGTCCTCTGGGCTGTCCCAGGGCTCCCAGCAAGGGTCCTTCCCAAATCTGGCTTGACAGAAGTTGAGAAAAATGCCACCTACTTTTCCACGTTTTCAGGAACTATGATGTTAGTCAAGTTCAGACTACTTTTAGACATTGTTATTTCACTGTTGGACCCCAAAAATTTTATTCCACAGAACTGGGAAAGCAGCTCACCTTGGTGGGGGGGACAGTTGGACAACCTGTTTGGGACATCTGGCTGGGAGCCCAGAATAAACCCCTGGCTCTGGCATCCAGCTGAAGCCCCCACAGGAAGCAGCTCCCACTGGAAGCATCTCATCACCTGCATCCCTGTGCGGCCGTAGACACGAGCCAGGCTCCCCCCTGCTCATCCCTGCCCATCTTCCATCCCCTCCAAAATTAGGGCAGCTGCTGCGGCAGGAAGCACCTTCTGTATTTTTGGAGCTTTAAAAAAAAAAAATTCCTTTTTGAACGGCAAGAATGTTTCTAAGTCAAAGGATTTAAACTATTTTGCAACCAAGGAAGCGTATTTCCAAAGCAGCCGATGGCGAGAGCCTGGGTGCTGTGTGGGCTGTGTGAAGGGGCTGCTAAAAAAGGGTACACAGCTGTCCAAAATTTGGAAACCGGTGCTTTTGCAGAATATATATAGACATCCCTCCCCACTCAACATATTTCCTTCCAGTTCATTAGATAAAAAAAACATTTTAAAAAAATCGGTAGGATATTGAGGAGAGCATTTTGATGCTTTTGGCTTGTCTAAAAAAGCCACGGGACCAATTCCCAGGGCTGTGGGTGAGCATCCATTGCCCTGGGAATGGCCTGCTGAGCAGCAGTGTCACTGCCATGCTCCTGCACTAACACAGACATCCAGCAATAAACCAGCTGCCTTTGGGAATGGGAAGCGAGATGCCACCTCCCAGCAGGGCACTGGTGGTGGAGATAAACGTGAGTGGGTTTGCCTGGAGATGGTGAGGAGACATGGAGGCCAACCCCCAAGCTCCTCCAAGGGGCCATCCTCTCTGTTACTATCAGCCACTCCCATCTGCACCTGGCCACCCCTCAGCACCTTGGTCCAGATTTCACACTTCACCCTTGATTTCCCACAGCTGCCACCACTGGGTAGCAGCTTTGACACTCATTTCTCTCTGTTGTTATTTCCAGCCTGGATGTGCTCCTGTTTTTTCTTGGCCACCGGCTATCACCACACATCTTCTGCTACCTTAACCATTACCTGATGTCTCCTTCTGCAATGAGCAGGTGGACATAAAACTGCCCCTGGCCTGGGATGGACTCAAGATGGAGCATCTTTCCAGAGAAGTGGGAGAAATGTCATGTCCAGGCTGGACATCTGGAGGTGCAGTGATGGGAGGTAACACGTGAGCACGCGCTGAGTATTTAAGAAAACGGAAAATAGGAGGAACAAGAGAGCAAATCTTATGCTGAAAGCACTTTTCATTTTCCTTTTCACTGAGCCTTCCCATTCTTCTCTGTTTCATCTTGGAGAAAGAGCTAAATTAACTACCAGCTCAGTTCCGAGAGACTGGATCCAAATGGATGAAGTATTAAGAAGATTTTCTGTTCACAATAAAATCCAGCCAACGGTATTAAAGCAGCAGAGGGTTTGGTCTGGTTTTCACAGATTAGCTATGGCTGTCCCAAGGATGGCAAGCTCCAATTTTCCCATTTTGCTCCAACGTGATGTTTATAGAGCTGTCCGGATCATTTACAGTCATTGCAGACCAGACTGGGATGCCCATCATCTAACCATGTAGAAGAGAGGAACGTGGCTCTTGTTCTCCACCATGTCTGGCCTCCCTGTCCCTTCTCACCCACACACAGACCAGTTGCTCCCAGTGCACCCTCCCTGAGGACTCTGCTGGGTTCCTGCTCCAGCACTGCCAGGGATGCACCCACTGAGAAGCTGCATCTTCTCAGCAAGCTCCAGTGCCATCCAGCACAGCTCCCCCTCCAGCACCCAAACCCACTAGCACTAAGCCAGGAGTCTACTCTCCCCAAGTGATAAAGAAGTAATACATTGTTCATTTTTGTCTGAATCGATCCGGCCGTGCATTGTAATTTACTCCGTGATCGGGTACTCCTTAACGAGATTTATCAGCCTGCCAACCAGCCTTATCTTTAACAGTCCCCATTATCAGGACGTATTTCTCAGCCAAGGTTAGCAGCAGCAGGAGCATCTCTGAACACCAGCTGCACGATAATAACCCCACAATAACACCCAGGGGATGTCCAGCAGAGCCCATATGCAGTCACCACGGACCCCACTCCCGTTGCAGCAGGTGTGGTGTAGGTGCCAGCTGTTCCTCGTGGCCGCTATTTCACGCAGACGTTTGATGCAGTAACTGTGACTCCTCAGGAGCCATTTGAGCCCACATGCAAAGGATTTCAAGTTTGCAGCAAAAATAATGCCTGCTAAGGGAAACCTGGCCAACTCTGCAGAAAACAAATACACTACTCTGTGTGTTTTTCCAACAGAATGGAAGAAAATCCAAGAGAAGCTAAGTTTATCAGAGGAGTCTTATTTAACCAAAACCTTCTTTTTTCATAGGCACTAGTGTTGACTAAAATATCCAGCCATCCAACTAGTAATTTGCTGCATCTGATAAAAGCAGATTCAAGCTGTCTGATTGCTCTCTTTTAAATTGCAGAGAGCCCCAAGTGTCTATCAGCCACTCATTTCCAAACCAGAAGAAAATCAGCATCTCTGGAAGCTTCAGCTTCCTCCCCCCTACGAGCTGCTCAGTCCCCTATCCCCTCACCCCAAAGCAGTCCAGCAGCAGCAAACGGGGTTTGAACCTCTTTCACGACCACAAGAGATCATTTTCAAAGCATGCATTAGTGGTATGGCTTGGAAGCTGAGGACATCACAAATCAATGTCCTGCAGTACCTGCACACAAAGCTTTCCAAGCTTTAAAAATAGTTATTTTTTTTGTATTATCCCAAGAGACAACCCTGTGTTGGCAGAGCACCCAAACCCCCACGTGGAGGTGGCTGAGGGTACTCAGGGCCGTACTGCTGAGAGCCACCAAATCCCCATGGTCCTTACATGGGGAGTAGGTATCTGGAGGAGATATCTGGAGATATCTGGAGATATCTGCATCCACGATTTTTGCCCTGAAATGCATGTGTTCCTAGAGGACTGGATGCTTTGGTTTCTGTGGGCACTGCCGCTTGACCACGTTAAATGACTGCTGCTTCAAAAAAGCCCACACACCCTGCTCCAGGCTTCAAGGCTGTGAGTCCTAATTCCAGCAGCAGAAATATTTTAATTAAATGAACTACCTTTATGGAATAAATCAAGTGATAAGCTTGAAAAATTAACTCCCATAATCTTTCATGCTGCTGTGCAGGTCAATAAACTATTACAGTAAAAGGCTGGGAAACGTTCTAGAAACATGAGTTGTTACAACGGAGATGGATGAGCCATTTTACTTCCCAAATTATACACAGCAGCATCTTTCCACACTCATGCCTTGCACCCTCTCTCCCATCCTCTCACCTGTTGCCCATGGCAGATCTGGAGTGGCACAGCCAGCATCTCCCACCTGCTTGGGTACAGTTCCCAGCCATCCTCCCCAGGAACACATCCCCTGTCCTCACCATCTGTCCTCATCTTGAGTGTTTCCTGACTCCTTAGAGCCCACATTTTGGGCATTTTGATGGAGTCAGGAATCCTGAGCTGCCTACAGAGGGATAACGTGTCTCAGTGGGGCCAATACTATTTTCATCATCTTCAGAACTTATTTTAAACTTAAGATTCTTTTGAAAACCACCTTATTTTAACTTAAACTTCTCTTAGGAATAGCTGATAGCCCCCAGCTGGCACATGGTGATTTGATGGTGACCCTGACCTGGATGGATGTTCCTACCAGCAGTGCCCAGTCTCTCTGGAGCCACGAGGTAGGAACTGGCTACAGCCGCTGGGGTGGAAGAGCTGCGATTTTCCATCTCAAGAGTAAACGGAGCAAGAATGAAGCTGAGAAGCCAAAAGGAAATTAAATGGTGAAGTCAACATAAAATGGTTGCTTTAAAAAAAAATTTAGAAAATCATATGAATCACATGTTTACTCAATTTAATATGATCTGTGAAGGCATTTCCTTCCCCAGCTGCCCTTTCTGCAGACAGACAGATGCCTGTGGGACTTCGTGGCTCCTGAAGCCACAAGAGGAACCACCTCATATAAACCCTTTAAGTAATTTAAGAAGCTCCACTTTAAGAGCACTTCAGGGCCACTGCAGAAACCTGCTCCTCTGAAGGCTGGCAACACTCCCCTGACTTCCAGCCTAAAGAAAAACCCGGATTTGTTAAAAATACTTCTGCCAAGCTCTAGTTTGCTCCTCTTCTCCTCATGTCCTATTTGCTCTCAGCAAACAGATGACTGTTGGTCATACCTAACAGCTCCTAGTAAATCAGGGAATTATGTAAAGAGGGGAATTTCACAGCTCCTTCGCAGACCCGAGTGCGGGTGTTTGTTCCCAGCAGCCAGTGGGAGCTGCAGCAGCAGATTACAGCTCACCTGAGCCGGCACTCAGCCACGCACATCCCAAGCATCCAGCTCCAGAGCCTGGACCCTGCCCTGGCTCGGACAGAGCCCACACCTGCAGAGCCATGGGCAAATCCACAGCACAAGTCCTGTCCTCATACCCACATCCATACTGTGGGGTTATTCCCAAACCAAATACCTAATTTCTTTGCCAAACTAGGGTTGCCCCCCCCCCTTTTTTTTTTCTTTTTTTGAGAATATTTGTTCTCTGAGTCAACCAAACCCCTCTGAAATCAATGCTTACTGCTTCAACAGGCTTGGGAACCAGGTGCTCTTTGAGCTCCAAACAATTAAAATATCCTAACCAAAAAAAAGCCCTAAACCAGCCCCTCAGGTCAGAGCTCAGAGACTGCTACTTATTTCCCAGTCATGGCACAAATAATGGCCAAAGGCTGCTACCTGTGGCATGGGACAATACAAAGCATTCAGTGATCCCATCTGAAGATCCCAAAACAGATCTCTAAATTAAGAAAGCCCTCTTATCGTTCCCAAAGGTGTCTCCAATTTCCCCAAATGCTCCTTTAGTGTTCCAGTGTTTTGTTGGACTCTCTTCCAGTATCCCATGACAATGAGGTCTCTGGGCTAACTGAGCAAAACATCTTCTCCCCACCTCCCAAGCTCACCTTTCTTCTTGGTTTTGTGTTGTGAGAAATGCACAAGCAGATGAAGGACTGTGCTCTGCCATGTGATTCCCAGGGAGTGATTCCCATCCCACCCTGTCCTGGGTATTCACTTTTTTGGTGCAAAGAGGCCCCCAGAAAATCTGCCTTTGAGGCTTTTCATCATTCCAGGGAAAAGGGTGGTGGAGGTGGTCCTATATCTATTTCCTTACAGTAACTACTTCACAAGGAAGGTGTGGGAGAGGGCACCAAGGGATGAGAGCAGCATGAAGGACTTGGGCTGTTCTCCACAGACTTAAGGTCTCCTAATGTAGGGTTTATTTCACTTAAACTATCTAAAATTTGGGCATCCAGTCTCAGCAAGTCACCATCTGCCCCAGGTGGGTGATGAGCATCTCCAGGATGAGAAGCCAAATCCCTTGCAAAGCATCACCCTGGGTGGGTACCACTCTCTCCATCAGCTTGGAGAGATAAACCTGAAACTGGGGCGGGGAGAGGGGTAGACAAACCCTCCTCTCCCATTCCCAGAGGCCACAGCACGCTCAGCAGAGGGTCCCTGTGCTGAGCAGCCTGGGCAGAGCAGAGGCTCCCTGAGCACAGCACCGCTCACCCGCAGCCCGCTGCCTTATTTTAGCAGGCAGAGCAGATGGCAGTGGGAAGATGAGGAGGCAAAGCAGCAGTGAAGAGAACGCTTTGGAAATAAAGCCCCATGCTCTGCTGAGGGGGTCTGGTGCATTTTGATGGTTGTAGCCAAAATGAGCTTTGAGGCAGCTCAAGGGTTCGCTGGTGGGGGACCTATAGCCATGGAGAGGAGAGACAGGGAAAAGCCTGCCCTGGTTCCCAAATACTGCTTGGCACAGACAGGGACAGCTGGCGCTGGCTCAGCACGGCCTCAGTGAGGCAGAAACAGAACTGAAATAATCCTCAGCAAAGGAGTCAGAGCCACTGGGGAGGCTTCCAGCCCTGGCGAGAGGGTGCTTGGGCTCCACTGGCTCCTGCCCGTGGGGCTGGGGGAAGCTGGGACTGTTCCCTTCCCCAGTGTCACCATCGATGTCTGCATGGCTGAGCCTGAACATCTCTCAGGGCTGGATCTTCCCTGCCTGAAACACAGGGGATGCTCTGCAGAGCACCCTGTTTTTTCCACCTCTCTGAGCCTCTGCAGAGCTGGGGATCACAACAGCAGCACACAGGGACCAGTCTAGCACTGAGCTTGGACTGCAGGGTATGCTGGGGAAGATGGTTTACTCACACCGGCCCTGTGCCACCTGCCAGCACAGCCTCCCTGTGCCGCAGAGGCTGAGCCCCACCAGCGCGGCTGCCGAGATGCTCAGAGATGCCATCCACATGGGACAAGAGCCGTGACATCCCAGCTTCCTCCTGTCCCCTTCACCTGGTTCCAAGTCCACTGTGACCAGCAGGATAAAGCACAGCAGTAACCACAGCCTTGTCTCCCAGATCCCCATGCCTCCACTTTGCCCTCCAACACACAAAATATAACTACAGCAGCTGCACCTTTCAAATTGTTTTTCTTCCAAACACCCCAGAAAGTTGTTTAAGTTGCAAAGTATTACCTGGGGCTTCTCATCAGGTTCTTAATTAGCTGAAACAATTTGCTTTGTTGGGGAATCGTTTCCAGGAGCTCCTAAAGAGCCTTAAAATCAGCTCTAGGAACAGCCTCAGAACGGAAATGCATTTCAGCTGGGCAGCAAGTCCAGCTCTGGGCTACACCTCTGACCCCCCTCCCCCATTTCACTCTGCCACACAAAGAATGGAAGCAATTTTTAAGAAAAGGTTTGATATTCTCTTCTGTTGGTGCAGGAGGCTCCCCTGGCTGAGCTTCTCAAGCTGCTGTTCTTGGGCTGGGGGCACATTTAATTCCTGGATTCCTGGCATTGCCCTTGCTGAGAATTTCAGACACCCACTGCTCTCAGCACACCTGTGTTTGGCTGTGACTGCACCAGGACTATAAAACAACCACCATTCAGTTTGCAAACAACAATTTAACAACCCAAAAGGAGGATTTTTTTTCCGAAGAGAAGATGCCAGCATTCCTGTTAATGGGCTGCTTACTTGTAACAGCTCATTTTGTGTACTGCCTAGAAGATCTCACTTCTGTAGGTGCCATTTCAAGCAACATATTTAGAAACTCTTGGCAAAGTACAAGTAAATAATTCTGGATGTCCTTTTGCCAGAGGGCAGGCACATGAGCTCCTGCTCACTCTCCTGAGGGTATGGCAAAGCCACGGCTACACTCCCTCTTTAAACTTTGTGTCCCATTTCTTATCCATTTTCTTATGCCTGGCCAGGATTGCCTTTAAAATTCAGAGGATTTTAAATTAAAATTAATTGGCTGGCAGAGCAGCCACTTGCAGGTGGAAGCCCCCATCATCACCCCTGATGCTGGAGGTGATCAGTCCCAAGCAGACGCTGGCATTCCCTCTGGGATATCATAGAATCCTAGAATAGTTTGGGTTGGAAGTGACCTTCAAGATCATCTAGTTCCAACCCCGTGCCATGGGCAGGGACACCTTCCACCGGACCAGGTTACTCCATGCCCCATCCAACCTGTCCTGAACACCTCCAGGGATAGGGCATCCACAGCTTCTCTGGACAACCTGTGCCAGGGCCTTGCCATCCTCACAGCAGAGAGAAATTCAGTTTGTATTGGAGCAATCAATGTCCTTAGGAAGCAGGCAAGCCCCTGGAGATACCAGAGCCCTCGCTGGCCCAGCCTCTGGTACCCTCCTTAGCTTTGTCAGCTTCACAAGGGACATTTCCTAAAAACTTCCCATTTTCTCAGGGAATGATCACACATTTGACAGAGCATTTTATCCCCTGGTGGCTTCTAAACATTGCCTATGCTTTGTAAATACTGCAGGGTGAACACACGAGGGAAGGAAAAGCGGAAGCCTGAGCTCTGGAAAAGCCTTTCCACTTGCTCACAGGAGCAGGAAAGGAATAAAAATCGAAGATGGAAAAGAGTGCAATCATTGCTGGATCAAGCATAAGCATCTCTGTTAATGCCCTGGCTTACAATTACAATCACTTACGTTAATAATGGCACCTCCTGGCTAATCCCTCCTACACTCCCAATCATTGGAAAGGAGCTAGTTTACAGCCTTACATGACTATGGAAGCATCGGGGTTTTTAAGGAATCCTGTCTCAGCACCAAGAAAGCTGCAGAATGGCTTCTATCTGCCCAGTGGAGCAGCTGCTCTTAGGCACAAAAAGATAGGGACACATAGGGAAACGAAGCTGTTTCAGATAAAATGACAGAGGCAGGGATGATGATCTGTGCTGAATGGGTTGACTGAGGGCTGGGAAATGAACAAGGAGTGGAAAATGGAGGGACATGTCATTCCCTCTTCTGCTCTGTGGAGAAAATGCAGATGGAGGAAGTCAGGGTTCACAAGGTCTTGTGACAAAGCTTTTAAGCAGGTAAGAGGCAGATGAACCCCCTGGAGGGGGTCAAAGTGCCTGTAAAGGTTTGGTACCCAACTCCTCCTCATGCCAGGATGCGGGTCTCCAGAAGCCACGCAAGAATTTCCTCTGGGAGAATGGAAAATTAGTATAAATAACCAATAAAAATAAACCCATTTCTAGCATCTGGGGCTTTGCCACCCAGCACCTGCCCTAGGGTGCCACATGGGGACCCACTTTCTGTGAGGGTCTCACACCTCCAGAAGACAAACTGTCCCTGTGAAACATTCTCCTCTCAACTTACATAGCAAATGTCAACCAAAAAGGCATTCAATCATGTGTTTCCACTCAGTCCCTGACCCCTGTGACAGAAAAACCATTGGAAAGGTGGCTGTGAGGTGGCCACAGGCCACACTAATAGCTCCAGCAACGAGTCTGAAAACCAGCCTGGGTAATGTAAGAATGAAACGTTGCTCAAAATATCCATTCAGAGACCTTCCCAGGCTCAGAGCCTCAGTGTGCTTCAAAGAATGAGCTTGCTTTCATTTTCTATTTCACTTTGGTGTTTATTTTTGCTTCAGGCTGGTGCCATCCACCTTCCCCAACTCGTCAGCCCGGTAACCAGGCCAGGAGGAGGAGGAAGAAGCAGCCAGCTCCTCAGTGCACCTCCCTGGTCCATTCAGCTTTCTGCCTTTTCACATGCTGTGAGGTTTTGTGCTTTGAAAGAAGAGGCTGAAGTGCCCTGGCTTGCAGCGCTTGCTCTTCCCTGCTGCCCAGCAGAGGCTGGCTGCGTGCAGGGAACGCCGCACCGGAGCGCGGGTGAGTCCCGGGCACTGCAGCACTGCAGAACCCCGATTCCCCTGGCAGCATTAATTATACAAGGCCTCCCTCTCCACCACGGAGGAAGGTTTTGTTTCATGGGAGAACACAGTTTATGCTGCAAAGCAGGAAGATTTGAGGAGAGGGATGATGGTGAGAGCCCAGCTCCCCATCCCACATCTCCTGGCAGTGCCACCTGATGGGACAGGCTTGTGTCCATCTAGCAAAGCCCCACCAGCAACCTGATCATCCCTGCCCATGGCAAGGGGATTGGAACCAGATGGGCTTTAAGATCCCTTCCCACCCAAACCATTCCATGATCCCACGATTTAACGGAGGAAGAACAGGAACATCCAGCTGGCCACCTCCCGAGCAGTAATTTTTAACCACACCAATAATGTAATTTCTTTCCATAGAAATAAATGTCATTTCTTCCCTTGCCCGGCAGCGTTTTCTCCAACATCCAATGTACTCCTTGGGAGACGGGATCTTAGTCCTCACCTCGCATGGCACACCCCAGCACATGCATAGTCAGGAAAACAGGGCATCCCAGCACACAGCAAGGGCTGAATCCTGAACTACACAGTATGTGGAACACTATTAAACCAGGGTGAGTCCCTGCATTGGTTGAGTTGTAGATACCACAATCTGTATTTCAGGTCCTGCTGATCCTTGCAGAAGGACACGGCCTTCAATAGCACACACTGTGATAAAGGCTTGGGCTTCTTTCAGCAGCACAGCACCGATGTCCCCCCAGCGCCCAAGCTGCGCTGCCCATGTGGGCTTGTCCTGCCCATGGACTTCACCAGCACAGTCTGAATGTGGCAAGAAGGGAATCAACACAAGAGCGCGGCCCAAGCTAGCAAAACCCATCCCCAACAATCACATCCCACCATCAGCATTCCCGCTGGATTCTTTCCCAGCATGCCCACACGCTTCACCGTTGGCAGCCCCTCTCCTCACTCTCATTTTGTTCCATGGACCTTTACAGGTCCTAAAGTCTGTAGGATACAACTGCAAAATGCCACTGGGCTCAGGAGGAAAAACGATGGTGCTTTGGAAGGTGGATCAACACCAGCAAACTCAGTCTGAGATGCTCCCATCGCAGCTGGAAAATTGAGCATCTCCACTGCAGCCCAGTCCTAAAGCTGCCTCCTCCTCAGCCCACTCAGAAATCCACTGTTACAAAGCCAATTAAATGCTCGATTAAGTGTCCCAACATGTTCCCAAATAAAGCACTAACACGGCATGTTATTAAAAAAACAGAAAGAAGAAAGATCCAGGTTGTATAATGGTCTGTGAGCACATCGGGATAAGCTGTGCCTGCTCCCAGGGGTGGCAATAGGAGCTGAACAGCCAAATCCTCTTGCCATCTCCCACTAAAAGAGCTGCTTCTCTGTCTGCCCATCACAGCTTCAGACCGAGACTCTGATTTAGGTGGTCCCACTAGCCTCATCATCTGCTGCTGGTACCTGCTGAGGGGCCAGTCCCCACAGTGCTCCTTAGAGCATGCCGCTCCAAAGGTTCCCTCCAATCCAACCTCCCAGACCTTTTGCCTTTATAAGAGCAGCGTCTACCACCATCTCCACCAGCAGCTCCCACTGTGGGCAAGGGAGAGGTCTAGGACACAGGAGCCCACACACTCCACCAAGCAGCCTGGACTCAGGGGTCAGTGCTGCCAGTCCTACCAGACCCCAAGGAGCCATCTCATAAAGCTGACCACCACCAACATGATCCAAGTGTGATCCAGACCCCTCTGATCCAAGTACTTGCTCTCTCAGGGTAGAGATGGCAATAACCTGCTGATGTTGGGTACCAGTCCCTGCACTGGGAGCTGATTCCGAGCTTCTTCAGACACTCATTGTTCAATGCAAGACACAGCAGGAGCAGGAATGAGTGCCTAGGCTGTCCCCATTCCCCTGAGAGCTCCACACCTCCTCTCTACCATTGCCCTCCTTCTCACCTGCCTTCCTCCATCATCTCCTGCTCTTCGCTGCACCCGGCACAGCTTTAGGAGGATGACACAGGAACCCCCTCACTTTTCCTCCGTGCCAGCTGTGTGCCTGAGCAAGGTGTCCACTGAGGTCTGCACCACCTCCCTGTGAGAGGGGCTCACCTGAGGAGCTAAGAGGACATCTCTGGACATGTCTGGTTGCAGTGGACATCGGCAATACAGCCCAAAGCGGCAGACAGGCACAGGGCTCCTCGGGGCACAGAGCTCCAGGGCTGCCCCACCAGCACGGCTGCTGGGTCTGACTTGAACAGCAAAGGCAGAAAACCCTGTGCTAGAATCAGTTGACCTGAATTTTGTGAATGAACTGGGTCTTTTTTGCTCTCCAGTATATATATATATATATGGAACCCTTTCTGATGTCTATAAAACACTACGGCAGCTTTAGCTTGTCCTGCTTCCTCTCTGTGCTTCCACTTCGCCTATTTTTGCTGCCTTCAACCTTTCATGTGCACAACAGTAACTCTTTTCAAAGCTTCTCAAGGTCAAGAAAGTCCCTAACAAGGTGCATTAGGGCAGTTATTGATCTTCTCTCAGCCTTTCCCGGAGCTATTCCAAACTGTGAAACCTCAGTCGGGTGATGGAAAGTTACTCAGGCCCTTCCCATGTTGGTGAATTTTAATATTCATGTCACCCAACCGGTGAGAATATCCAATGCCCTTGCAGTGACGGCCCCGTACGTCTGTGTCCATGTCCCTGCTGCAAGGTCACAGTCCCTGTCTGTCTGCTCGAGGATGGCTTGAGCAACTTTCTGAAGGATGAGTCTGTGCCATTTTCACAGAGAAAATACCATCACCCCTGAGAAGCAGATCTGCAACACCTATCAAAATAAGCGTTTGCTGGAAAAAGCTGCCAAAGCTTAGCAGGGGAGAAGAGCTGCCATGAAGACCTATTCATGTTATACGGGCAAAAAGCATTTCCCCAAATTTTTCCTTGTCACTTTCTAGGAAACACCATGATCAATACCACACGGATGAAGTTTCACCATCAATTAAAGCAGAACCCGCAGCGAGGTGGTGGCTCCAAGAGCTCTTACAGGCTATTGAGAAGGACATCTGCAGTGGAGACTCAGGTATCACGTCTGTCCTGCTGCCCACCTCACCTCCAGCACCGCGGGCTGGCCCAGAAGCAACACTGACCTTCCCAAAGCCAAAGGGCTCCCTGTTGTAAGCCCAAATCTTCTGACTGCCTGAGCCATGGTGAGCACTCAGGTTTTGATCCTGACATATCCACTCGCTTCCCGGCAAGATAGCTCTGGAGACACCTTGGCACTGCTGGCCCTAGCAGCTTGCTAGCCCAGGAGCACAGCAATACAACAGGCAGCGGCTCCAAATCCTAGGGAACAGCAAATATGCTCTGGAAAACCAGCCTGGCATCGGGAAAGCATCTTCCACTTCAAATATATCTTCATTTAGAAGGCAGAAATCCCCTACTTTGCTCAGCCACTGTCACCCCTTTGAAAATATAGTTTGGTTTTATGAACCATTGAAAACAATCTGCAGTGTGGGCAGCGGTTGCCTCCAAAGTATCAGTCAGCAGGGTCCACATACAGCTGACATTCATCCCTTAATAATACAATTGTAGCTAAAAGAAGAAAGGAACCTGGAGCTCTCAGCTTTTTTACTGATTAAAGAAAGGAACAGCAGTTCTTAAGATAATTTAAGAATTAAGATAATTTTAAAGTGGCCAGAAGCTGAGAGCAGGCTCAGCGAGGCAAACCCCAGTGTGTGGAGCAGTCCCAGAAGCTCCAAAAACACAACCAGCAGAAGACAAGAGCCAGCAGCAGACACAGTGCTAACATCTAAGGGGGTTCTGCAGACAATCCAGCAGCGGGGTCCAGCACAGAAACATGGATTGCATGAGTGGACCACCCACAGATGCTGCGCATCACCCATCAGGTGGGACCCCACTCTTAATTCAGACTTGTCTGTGAGGTTACAATGACCCAGCCCCACTCCAGCCCCATGTCTGCAGGAGGAGTTGTTGGGGACCCCAGTGCTGCCCAGCCCAGCAGCAGCAACCAGCTTAATTACAGCAGGTTCAGCTGCACAGTAAACTCCTGAGTCACATCAAGCTGTTAATTACCAGCCCTTAAAAGGATTTGAGGGCTCACGCCAGCGAAACCACCTTCCTCTCTTGTGCTGCCCTACTAGGCAGAGCTCTCAGTTTGACTTAAGTTTATGTGACTGACCCAAATATTCCTACCCTCAGGGCTGGGGTATTGTTTAAAATCATGATTTCTGCACAAAAGTCTAGGAGAAACCCGGCAATTGCTGCACCCCGTGGTCTGCATCTCTGGCTACCTCTTTCTTCTGCAGAAAACTCCAGGGTCCAACCCCCTACCCACCCTTCAAGAGGGGCACTTTCCTCTTCCTCTTGTCCCTGGAAAGGGGACTGGGCCATCCTAGCGCCCATCTGAGCTCCAGGGACACTGCCAAGCTGTCATTGCGGGACACCCGGTTTCAGGGAAAACAGCCTCAAAAGCACGACTGACAACAGCTGCTCCCTGCTCCATCAGGAGCTGCAGAGCATGTCCCTGCTGCCCTTTGAGCCTGGTAGGAACAACAGGACAATAACAGGACCTGGATTCCTGCAGACAAATGATGCCTGAAAACTTTAAGTCCCTGTCCCTGCTTGTCACCCACCCTCCCTGTCACCCCATGCAGGCAGGTGGCTCTTTGGGAAGCATTTCTGATCATCCCATGCAGGAAAGACATAGAGCTCTCCAAGATGGGAGAGCTGCTGGATCCCCAGCACAGACACCTGTGCTCCAGAGGGCAGGAGGCAGGTTCTTCTTAAGGCACATATATCCTGCTTTTCTGCCTGGAAGGAGGGGAGAATGGCCCCAGACGCCAGACCGGGGCTGGGATTTCCACCCCAGGACAGTGCTGAGCTGCAGGCTCTCTTAACCCCGCTAATCCTCTTTGGCTAGGAGCTAATTACATTCCCAGCGAGAGCAGGGACCCTTGGGAAGGGGGGAGGGAGGCACGGCACACCGGGAGCTGAACACAGGCGGCCCCTCCCTGCAGCGAGGGCAGGTGAGGCAGGAGCCCGACGTTCCTCCCCGCTCTCTTTTTAGCTCTTCTCTGAAACCTATGTGCCGACACCAAAATATTTTTGGCACAAAACCTTTCCTTAGCTCTCCTTCTCTAACTCATCCTCCGGCTGCTGGCAGTGGCACCCTGTTCTGCACAAAGGCTGATCTCAGGGAGCTTTTTTCATCTTGCTGAAGTCTCTTTTCCCAGGCATTCCTCCCTGCAGCCGAGTGCAGGAGCCGCCATGGCTGCTTCTGCAAGTGGGGCAGGTCAGCCCCATCCTCAGCATCAGCATCTCGAACCTGAGCAGTGCAGCATCCCACCCTGGGGAACTGTTCTGCTCAGGGACCAATTTTATCCAGCAGGAGCTCTTGGATTGTGATGAAAAGAGAGGTCCGGGGCTTTCCAGTATTTGATACAGTGATTCACAAGCTCCTTGCAAGAAATCCATCTGAATGGGCTGGTTTGTACCTGGCTGCAGGTACAAGGGCAGCAGCAGAAGGGGAGCATGTCCCATGAAGGGCTCAAGCAAATGCTGCTCCTGCATCTTGTGATATGACATCCAGGATAATCACAGAATGGTTTGGATTCAAAGCGACCTTAAAACTCATCTCATTCCACCCCCCTACCATGGGCAGGGACACTATCCACTAGACCAGATTACTCAAAGCCCCATCCAACCTGGCCTTGAGCACTTCCAGGGATGGGAAGTCCACAGCTTCTCTGGGAAACCTGTTCCAGTGCCTCACCATTATATCATAGGCATATACTATATTATATATGCATATATTGGATGTAATAAGGAACCCAATAGCATTAACTGCTGAGACCTGACAGGGCAACGCAGCAGCACCACCCATGACAACACAAGTGTTATACAAAAAAGGATGTTTTTTACAATGCGTGGAGAAATCAAGGGGAAAAAAGCAGTTTTAGGATCTCGACGGGGTATGGAAAGTACCACAAATCAGTAAGAGGACCCTCCTGAGGGTCAGGTGCCCACTGGAGGTCACAGCCTGGCACCTGGGAATCAGCAGTGTTCTGCAATGAAACTTGTCACTGCTCCTGTTTCAGGCTGGTTAATTAGGCAAAGGGGCATCCTGCCATGTTTATTTAGTAACACAACATGCATAGTTCATTTGTTCCTTAATACAAAACCCCTGGAGTCAACTGGGGTCAACCGGGGTTACTGGGAGAACATCATGCAAGCACAGGGCAATCACGCTGCAAGCCAGCTCTTGCCAGATCACTTGTTCCCTCAGCAGACTCTGCCATAAACAGGAGTGATTTCCTAAGACCCCAGTGAAATGACCCTGCACTTGGTCTTCCTGCCACAGAAACCTCTTCCCTTCCTGCATGGCACAGGGCTGAGGCTGTAGGGAATTTGAGAGAGTCCCAAAGTGTCAGCTCTGGCTTGAGAACATCTCATAGTACAGCTCCCAGGATCCAGCTCCTGGAGGAGGTGTGATGAGGTGGGAGGAAGCTCCAGGCACCTGTACTCCTGGTATTTCACATAAACAACTTATTTAAAGCTGGGTAATGTGTATCATGGCAAGCAAGCAGAGGAAGTGGAAGTCAGGCACACTTTTGGGCTTCCTCTGCTGGTCACCCACAGCTTCCAGAGCCATGGGCCACCACAGTCCACACACTTCTCCTGGGATGTACTGCCAAAACGCCACCCTTGTCCCTCAACTCTTCACATGCCCTAGGCTTCCAGTCCTCACCAGCACCTTCTGACCATGCCCACCAAGACACAAGGCCAGAGGAAAGCCAGCCTTGCTGGCAGATCTTGTGGAAACTCTGGGCTCAGAGGCACTACTCAGCTTCTCATGAGTGGGATACTCTTGGAGCATCTTTCACCTGCACAAGCATCAGTCTGTAGTGGTGCAAGGACAATGAGGGAAACACAAGTTACCCTTTTCTTTGGGTGGCTCAGCACCTACATAGCTCAGCCAGCGAGTCCACAGAAAAACAGCACTTTTAGTATTTTCTTCTCTTTTGGTAGGTTTGAGTGCACTTGGCTGAACAGAGTGCTGAGGAGTAGGCAGCTCCTTGGATACCTCCCCAGGCAGCTGCAGAGGGTGGGAGGGGACGGCAGGGACACAGAGCCTCCGACTCCATCTTTAGATCAGGAGTGGGATGGGAATGAAAATACCATGGGTATAATAACACATCTTTCCAGGGAAATCAGAAGTTTTAGGGGGTCGCAAATAGGGGCAACAGCCTTCCCTGCTTTCTGGAAGTGACAATACAACTTTATTTGCAGGAAATGCATGGTTTTAACACTCTTTTCCTGCAAAACTCCATCCTTCCTCCAAAAACCAGGCTACTGTAGGCCATGCCTTCTCCCTCCCTGTGACTGATGCTTTTTGGAGCCGGGGTGAAGCCTTGCCCAGGCTCCAGGGGTGTGTACAGAGGGTGCTGCCCATCCTACCCACAGTTTGTGCTTCTCTGCACTTAACAGACTCGGGATCAAATCCCTCATTAGTTTTCACACAACTTCCAAGGGCAGCTTCTAGCCAAGGTCCTAATTCATCAAGCAATTAATGGACCAAGTCTCACTACTTCAAAGAGTGAGTTATGGTATTTGCATGAATCTCAGAGCTTAGGACAAGCCCATGTGAGCTGCAGGCAAAAAGAGGTCAGACCACAGAGCAATTTTCCCAGAAGATCAAGCAAACCTAAAGCCCAACCGCGTTAACAGACCTTGCAACGTTTTCCTTTCCTCAGAAAGTTTTTTGTTGAAAACATTCGCAGCACAAGTGTTGCATTTCTTCCTCAACTCTTATAAAAATAAATCCCATAAAGCAACCCAACTATGCTGAGCTGGATAAAGGTTCAGTGTAAAGGGAAACAAAACCCATGACAGCACAAACCCTGGGTAAGACCTCACTGTGAGTCTTCATTCTGTGTGAAGGCTTGTAGATATCGCAGGGATGGGCTGCAGCAAGAAACACTACCAGGGACATACATGCCAGAGTGGGTTTGCCAAGGGTGTCTGAAGGCATTTACTCAAGAGCTGAGGGAACCCAGGCAGAGTCCAGCCCTCAAACTCTGAAATTTAATCCCAGGTGTCAGCTAGTGACCCTGGAGACAAGGGCTGAGGAGAGCTCACCTTTCCCTGGTACATGCAGAGATCACCACGTTACTGGCTACAACCCAACCCCAAATTAATTCTCTAATTAATTAATTAGCAAGCCAGCAAGTGCGCTAAAGCCTTTTCACCAACCCATGAGCTTTCTGAAGCCTGGGAACACATTGCTGCCCAGGGGCATGCCAGCCCAGGGTTCAGCCCTACCCAAAGAACAAACACTTGGACAGCTTTCCTCACCCAAGCCCTCGGGGTAGGGAGGAGGCAGTGGTGGGAGCAACAGCAGGAGCAGAGCACTGGCATTGAAAAGAGCATTTTGCACGTGGAGATGGCCATCTGGGGGGTTTGCACCTCCACACGCACTCTGGGAGAGCATCTCCTCCACCGCCAACGTGACCATGAGCGGTGGCAGCAGCAGCAGCTTCAGGAAGAACAGAAAATTACTGGGTGTAATTGAAACTGCAGGGAGGAGCCAGGGACATAAAATGTAATTATCTGCCGTGGAACGGAGCCAAGATTAGCAATCCTACTTCTGGTCATTTCAAATTCCCATTAACTTCTCCATGTGCTGATGTTATCAATTCTGTGTCTTACTGGCTGTGAGATGCAGCTCTTCCAGGAGCAAGCCCTAGGCCTCCTCTGGTCAGGGTCTCAAATCACTTGTACAGGAGGGGGTGAAGAGCCTGGAAAATGTCCCTCCCTAGCTTCTAAGATGGAAGGGGTAGGAGGATGCTCCAGCTGAACCAGTTGCACCACTCTCCTCTCCAGGCACAAGTGGCTAGAATTGGCTAAGGTGCTTTTTTGGTGCTTGGGAAGATGATCTGGGTGGGCATCACAACCATTCAGAGAGATTCTCAACTACAACAGGTAAAATTGGGTCGATTTCAGACCATCTCAACCTCCCTTCTCCCCTCCTTGCACGCCACCTCAGCAGGCTGCAGAATGCACACCCAATCCAAAATAGACTAGGCATCCCCACATCCACCCCGTGCTCAGCCCATTCCATTATCCGGCACCCAGGCTCCTCTTGCTGAGGCCCTGACACTTTCTTCCCCTGTATCATTTTCCTTGCAGCCTCACCATTCGAGAACGCAGGAGCTGCAGAACATCCCTCATTAGCCTCATCTCCAGCCCGGCCCAGGCTTCCATCCACAGCAACAGGAGGAGGATGCTAGCTGGTGACTGGCACTTGCATGACCTGTTTCTATATCCTCACCTTTGGACACCTTTGAGGAGCAGTGGGCACTGCTGGGGGTGCCCTTAACAACAGCCACGCCTTGCTCTGCTCCTTGCATGAAACCAGCATGAAATCAGTGTACACACATGAAATCCATGTCTTTGCCAAGAGGTGGAGGACCATGGACTCCAGCCCTGCACCTTGCACCAGGAGGAACTTGGCTTCAGCGGTTTCTTAAAGGACCTTTGAAAGCAAGCTCCCCATCTTTTCTCCATTTTAAGCAAGGAGAGAGCACGCACCCTTGGATCAGAAGACGCCCACCCCTGCCAGCCCCCTTACCTCCACGAGGTGAGGCGTGGGGTTGAAGCCACACATGTTGCAGACCTGCTGCCGGCAGGTTGTGCAGGTGTTGTAGTTGGGGGGCTCACCGGAGCCCACATTGATCTCCGCCTTGCAGAGGGGGCACGAGACCCTTGCTTTCGGCACTTCCTTTGGCTTGACACCCTGCTCCGGTTTGCCCGGCTTCGCCGCCGGTGCGGCACCAGCCCGGCCCTGTGCCCCTGGGGCTTTGGGACCAGCCTCTTTGCTGGCATCGCTGAAGACAATTTTTGGAGGCACTTTGCCAGGAGACGGCTGGCTCGGAGCAGGGGCCTCTGGCTGGACAGACATGAGCGTGCTGGCCTGGGTCAGAAGGGATGCCCCGAAGCCAAAAAGCTTCCCTGTGAGCCCCTCCTGGGGCTGCTCTGGTGCTCCAGCCCCAGGGGCCGGGGCAGCAGGCTTCGCCCCCACATCTCCCGGCGTCTTTCTCTGCTCGGAGGGGGAAGGCTTGGCTTGCTGATGCTGCGGCGAGGACCTGGCCTGATGCTGCGGGGAGGACCTGGCCTGATGCTGCGGGGAGGACCTGGCCGCCTCCTGAGGTTTTGGCTGTCCTTGGCCGTGCGGTTCCCTCTGTGGCGTTGTGGGCTGAGGTTTGGGTTGCTCTTGCGGCAGGGGGCGGGGGGCTGGTGGGGTCTTATCTGCAGCTGAGGGTGGCGGGTGCTTGGCTGGGGACTGGGATGGGGACGGCGAAGGGGAGTGCAGCTGCTGCTGGCTCTTGGAGCGAGGAGCGGTGGTCATGTCCATCCCCAGCGCCCGCTGCATCTGGCAGTTCAAGCACAGCCATTCCTTCACCTGTGAGACAAGGAGAGGACATGGGCAGTGAGTGATGGGCAGGTACTGCTGCCTGCAGGCAGCCCCAGTACACCCTTACCTCCCCCTAGACAGACCCCATATAGCCATAGGAACCAGCCATCAGCCCCCGAAAAACATTTTGGTACCATGTTCTTCACTAGCAGCACCTCGCAGTCAGGGCGAGCAGCCCCATCTGTCACAGGTACCCATGGCACAGCACGCCGGCGTGAACGCCAGCTTTAATTAGCCTTGGTCTGCTTCCAAGGCTTCTGCTGTGAAGTGACTGCTTGCCATGAGGCTCTGCCTCTCCTGGGGGAAGAGGGGCCTTTCCAAGGGCTCAGAGGTCCACCACCTCCCCAAAGCCCATTTTTTTCCTCCTGCTTGGTGACCAGAGAAGCACAGAGAATAGCCAAGGCCAAACAAGGAAACACCCCTGTGCCATGCCCAATGCTTCCCTGGGGCTAGCAGAGATGGATTTTCTGGAATCAGTGCAGTGGTTGTGATATTCCACCTCAAAATCTGGCTCTGGAATGCTATAAAGGAGCAGAAAGAGTGCGGCTCCTTGCAAAATGCATTTGCACTTCCAGGAAGGCAAAGTGCAGGCTGGGGAGCAAAGGGTTAATTTTCACTCTCACCAGGATAAACTTTTGCATGCAAATGAAAAATAGAACAGTTCCCTGGCTAAGTGGTGATAAACGAAAGACTTTCCCCACGAGAGATGTTCCCTGTGACACACTAATGTCTAAATTAAGTTAATTAAAGAGGCTGTAGAGCCTTTCCATATGAGGAATCACCAGGATGCTCAGCAGCTCCATAAGTATTAATATACAGCACAGTCAGCAGGACAGCCAGGTCTGCTTGCAAAAGACTTCTCCAAGACAAGCAACTAAGGTGGCAAAAAGCACCAGAACATTCCCAAAAACCAGAGCAGCACCCACGACAAGCAGATGCAGAGCCTGGCAGGGGCAGCACCTGACAGCTCCTGGCCCCTGCGCTCTCTGGGGGCTGCACATCCCACAGGCCTGCTCCCACTGCACGAGGTGTGGATTTTCCTGCCTTTCATTCCAGAAGCCACCTCTTCATTCCAGTGTTATGGATCACCTCTAAGGCTCAGCTTAATCCCCGCTGCAGAGATGTTAATCACCTTGCCCAGTCCCACAGCTCCAAGTCTGCTTGGCCTTTTGGTCCTACGGTTGGAGGTACAGGGGATTCATAACCTGGCCATAGGGTTTTTCCCCCTACACTCCAACCACACAACAGGTGCATTTCAACCTTTTTCTGCTCACGGGAGCTGCCTGCAGAGATGCAGTTGGGTGTTATTGTAGGTCTCATGATGGGACATGATGGCAAGTCCTTGAGATGTGAGGCAGATAAGCCCTAAACCCCTCCTTACAAGTCCCTTCTCCAGAAGGGTTCTCATAAAGGCCAGCCTTTAAATAAGAAACTTTTAAAAAGAGAGGAAATTCAGATGAGCTAGGAAAGAGGCATTCAAATTCGGGGGGAGGGGGTGGGGGGTGAATGAACAAACCTCCACCTGCCCACAGTGCCCCTTCCCCTCTCTGCCCAGCACCTGCCGGGTGCCAAGGCTTGGCATTGCCTCCAGCAAAGCTCCTCCCATCCCCTTACAAGCCTGGCTGCACGTCATCTCTGTGCTCTTCCCAGCCTTCCCTGTGCTTGCTGAGCTCCTACGCCACTCTCTACACCAGCCTCCGCGTGAGTCCTTCTCTTGGAGCTGAGGGAAAACAGCCTCGATTTTCCCCAGCAATTTTGCGCTACATCGTCGTTTCTCCAAGCTGTTCCAAAGGAGCCACACTATATTTAGTTCCTGAAAATAGTACTTCAGTTTTTATCATTTCTTAGGGTCTTGCCGTCTTTCTTCTGACATCCAGAATTTCTCGCGTTATTTTTGCTTTCACACCCCCTGGAATTTCTTCCCACTATTCTATTTCAAGAGAGTGTCTACCAAAATCCCAAATCAGCTTTGCCCACCATCCCCATCAGCTCAAATTAAGGGAGAACCAATCCTTTCTATTCAGGTTCTCGTTCCCAGGATGCAAGAAATTCAAATCTTCCCTCTCCGTATAATCTCCTTACCCGCACTTTAAGACCCTTAAGTGAGGTGGAAACTGGGGGAAGAGGAGATCCACTCCCTCCCTGTGCCACACAGACCCCACTTTGCCCTTGGCCAAGGCTCCTCCAGGAAAACTGGGGCACAGGGAGGCATCGTGCCCGGGTCTCGCGGCCACAGGAGCTGTGTATGATTCGTGGACAAGCCCACCAGGAACTCCCTGAGCTCAGGGCTGAAGAACAATGGGATCATTGTAGCTTTCTCACTTTTCACAATGAAGCTACAACGCAGATAGGAAAAAGTCAGGGGGCATTTTAGATGGGATAGGAGCATCCAATTGCCCTTGGTGACTTGGTGAGGAACGTCTGTCCTGAGGAGCAGGAGAAAGCTGCAGTGGAGCATGAGCTCCCAGAGCAAGCATTTGAAATGTAAATTGAGTTGGGATTATCACAAATTGCCTGGCCAGCCTCCACTGATGCAACCGATGACACGCCATGTGGGTTACACAGATCAAAGACAACTTAAAGGATGCTGCAGGGAAGATAGCAAAGGGCTGAGTTGTCTTGCCAAAGACCCTTCCCCCAAGAAGGAGAAGGGAAAATCCTGGGTGATAAAGGAATAGTAGCATAAATCATTCTTTTCATACTCTTTTTCCCTATTTCTCTCTACTGTTTTCTGGGCATCTTCCCCCTGCATGATGAGTCTGTAAGCTAGAAGAGAAGCATTTAGAGGACAGTGATGCAAATCAATGAAATAATCCCGTTCCATCTATTTCTGTGTCCTGTTCGCCCAGTTCTTCACCAAAACAAAAGTTTCAGGGGTTGGATTAGTAAAGATTTACACCCAGACTCTTCTTAGAAAGGACGGGGGTCCATCACTGAGTGAATATGGGGGAGCTGTTAATGAGACAGATATGATGGACATGCTGTAATCACTGTCCTGGAACATTTGGGAACAAGCAGGATAATACTCCTTATGAGGATGAAGCGTTTCCATCTTATTAGCAATCGAGAACATTCAACAACATCTACCAGCACCAGAAGATATTTAAATTTGGCAGAACTGACTAATTTTGCATCCAAGAGCTCTAGGAGAACTAAGAAAACTGCTGCGTGCTGATGTTCATTTTTAAGAGGAAATTTTAGGAGGCTGGAAAAGTCTTCTGCTTGAAGAAGGCAAAGGTATGGCCTGAAGGGGACAGGGAGCCAGACATCTGTCCAAGGTAGAAAGATAGTGCAGAGAACTGAAGGACACACAAATACACCCATCAACAACGTTTTAGGAAAAATAGGTCACGACAAAGCAAACCTGATTTTATTCTCTGCACATCTGATATTAGTAATGCACAGAAGCAATATTCTTAATGTCCAAAGGTGTTTTGGCCTAGTAATGCATGACATGCTGACAAAAATAAGAAGCACTATAGAATATGAATAGTGAATATGCTAAATGGATTTCAGACTGGTTACCTGTCTGAGGTGGGGGCAACGAGCACGCACCACTGCCACAGTATTATCATCTCACTATGGCCAGCGCCACTCACACACAGTGGATTTTGGTAAAACCACAGAATCAGTCTGGTTTTGGTTGGAAGGCACCTTAAAGATCATCTCATTCCAGCCCCTCATATCTTAAATACCGATGAAGATGAGTCTCTACTGCCTGGCAAACCTGTGCTCAGTCCATGCAGGAAGCCTGGAGCTGGAAGTAGGAGTGAGGAGGTGGCTCAGCCTCCTCTTCCAGCACCAAGGGACTCCTTCCTGTGCCCTCCACGGTTCCACACCGACATTTTAAGGAGATTAGTAAAACACTGTGGGAGATATAGACCGGATCTGTAAGAGTGATTCTAGGGATGCAGAAAATGTCTGAAATGAGAGAGTTGAAGAGGTTGATCTTTTTCGTTTATCAAAGGGAAGATTAAGAAGTGACTTGATTACGATGTAGCAGCACATTCAGTGGAAACAATATCAGGTACTAAAAGGTTGTTAATTAGGCAGAAAAAGGCATAAAAAGAACTAATGACTGGAAATGGAAGCCAAATATATTAAGCATCACTTTTAACAGCAGATGTTTCTAACCATTAAAGCAAATTATACACATGCTGTTGGGCTCAGCAGAAGACACAGGGAGGTAAAGCTTGCAAGCCTTTCATCTATAGGGTATTTTATGCCTGTTCTGATCTCACAAGCTTTGACAGCTTGAACCATCCCATCTGTACGGACATTTGGGATGTTTGTATCTGATACCTGACAAGCCCCAGCCTCCCACACAGTGCCCAACACACCCACGACCACCAGCCTTACCTTTCCCACCACAGACCCCTCCAATACCCCAGAATATTCCTCAAAACCCCCTTCCAAATCTTGTTTTTCCCTAGTGCATGGGTAGGTCAGCAAGTGGCGGCGCTTGCTGGGTCACAGCTGCCAGATGTGCCTCCCTCTTCAATGCAGTCCTGTGAGCACCGACCATTTGCAAATCCCATTAGGAATGAAAACTTTCCAATCAGCGTTTTCTTTAAAAAAATTGCAGCAGGAATATCCACAGCACGTGCTGGCTCTGCCCAGCGCAGATTTAAACGCTGATAAGAATTATAAATTGGAGATACACACACACACACACATACATAAAATTACAGGCATGGTGGGCTAGATTGTGACCCTCTGCAGAGCAGGTATATAAGGGGGACCAAGATCCATCCCTCTGCACTGCGGTTTCCAAACCATCTAGAAAAACACACGTTTAAAAAGGATCTGAAATGACAGACACAGCTTGAGTCTATAAGGCTTCTGAAGTTATTCTAACACCACCTATTTTAGGAGACTATGTGAAAATAGCCCATCCCCAGGATTTGTTACCAGGAGATGTGAGGGAGCACTGGTTATGTGCAGGTTGTTTTGTTCCCCTGAGGTAAGACAATACAGCTCTAAAAGTATCTCAAGTACAGAGTTCAGCCTTTGCAGTGGGCAGAAGCTTTAAAATGAGCACTGTAAGCAGAAAAACATCGTAATTGAACATCCAAGATATCTTCACGCCAAAATTTAGGATTATAATAAAGAGTAATTCTGTCTTTGCTGAGGGTTGGTTATTTTGGACCATTTGGAGGTCACCCAGGATGCTACCTTACTACAGAAAAAGAATAAAAACAAAAAAGGAGAGACCACATTTAGATTACCATATTCATGACTTTGGAGACTTGAGACGGAATGGTTCCTCGCCAGCTCTACCCATTTAGACCTCACTGCAGCCAAAGCCATCAACCTTGCTAGCTACACACCCCTGTGTCAGAGCAGGCCACTGGGCTCAGTCCATCTGACCTGTTTTAAACAATTATTTTAGATTGGGAAGAACAGCTCCCAAGTCATCTTGAGTCCAGCATGAACATTCCCACCCAAAGGTGACCATTTTGGACAGGACAGAGAAAAGGAGCTTTGTTCAGCAGAAGATACAACCCGCACTCATCATTTGGCATGAGACAAGATGTACAATGAGCTGAAAAAACAGAAGCCAAGTTCACGGGAATTCAGAACAGAAAAGGAACATGGGTATTCTGTGTGTTGCCCAAAACATGTGTATTTAATATTCTACAAAACTGGAAATCCTGAAAAATAAAGACCCCAACCGTGTTTGGGAAGAGCACGACAGGGCACCTCCAGCAGCAGCTCTTCAATTCCAAGAGTCCCGAGTGGGCCCCTTCCCCAGAGCCCCCCCAGATGAAGCCACCCCCCAGCAGATGCACCCCAAGGCCACAGTCACAGCTCCCTCTGCCTTTTGCAGGCACCGGTATCAGTATAAAAATAACCCAAGCTGGAACTGGGTAATGAAGGTACTGTGTTAATCAGGCTAATAGAGAGGCTCAACACCAGGATCACTGACTGGATGGAGAAAGATTTCATTCATGGCTGCTATGGGCTTATCCTGGAGGAACACTGCAACAACCTGGCCTCTCCCAAGAGCTGCCAATGCCCTGCCTGAGAGTGTCCTTAAGTGTCTCCAGCTCAGCAGCTCTGCCTGCACATGAAGAACTGCTGTCTCACAAAATCAGCCAGTCAGCAAAACGTCCTTTCCATCCATGCCTCCCGGATCCACTCCTGAGGAGCTCTCTGGGGGGCATGTCTTGTGTTTTACATTGTCACACTGAAACCTGCCAAAGCCACATACTCTGCAGTTAAACAACATCCTGATCCAAGGGAAGAGGCAGTGCTAGAAGGCAGCCCCTGGCAAGAGAACAGAGGGAACAGCAAGTTGTGGGGAGCTGGGATACTGCTGGGAAGGGAGGAGGTGGGAATGGCTGCAGGAGAGCAGGGAAAGCTCAGCAAATGCTGGAGGAGCTGCTGATGCACGGAAAAAACTGAAGTTACCACACAGATCAGGTTTCCTACACCATCCCAGACTGGCTGGTGGAGCATATGACAAACACCAATCTACACCTTTTTCTGAAGTTTTGGGTTGTTTTATAGCAGAACAAAACTCCCTCTGGAAGTGTTTGAGGCAAAGGTTGGACAGGGCCCTGAGCAACCTTATCTAGTGGAAGGTGTCCTTGCCCATGGCAGGGGGTTGGAACGAGGTATCTTGAAGGTCCCTTCCAACTCAACCAATCCGTTCCATGATTCTGTTGCTGAGCTCTCCTACAGCAGCGCAGGGACAGTTTGCCATGGAGCTCATGTGTGGAGGGTAGGAAAAGCAGCCCTGGTTGTTTCGATCAGCGCACAGCCTACATGCAAATGCAAAGAGGAGCCTGCAAAGCATCCCGTGGGAGGCTCTGATGTGGTCTATCAGCCAGAGTCAGAGCTGAGGGGGACCGATAACACCAGGAGATGGAGTCTCCTGAGGTGCCTTGGGAGGACCATGAGCAGCCCAGGGTGAGGGAGCTGTTGTGTGCCCGGGGCCACGCTGCGTGTCAAGACATCATCAGAATTCATGCCTGCATCCAGGTGGAGAGGAGGCGGATGCAAACATGCAGGCAGCGTGGGCTGAAGCTTCCTGGTCCAAATCTAAAGCACAATTTGAGGAGAACCCAGGGCTCCAAAGAAAATTTGCAATTAGAAGTGTTTCAGCGCTTAATGGACAGGGGAATTGGTCACTGAGGCACCAAGTCACTCGTGAAAAAGGCCACCTTATGCTCATCTTTATCTTCAAACATCTCAATATAAATAAAATCTAGTCCTTGGCACTCCTGCCCAGAAGGGGAAGCCACTGGAGCCGTCAGTAATCATCCTGCTAATGCTTGCCAGAAAATAATCAACTTGCTCGCTTGCTGGCGAGTGAGAGGAACCAACCCCCAAACTCATCTCCTTCTCTGCAAATAACAGATGGGAAACTGCATTTGTCCAGAGAATCGAGCTGCGAAATAAGACAGTGCCATTTCATCCTATGAGTCACTTCTCAACCAGTTTCCTTTCTCTAGTTAGCACTCCCTGAACCAACCCCAGGCTACTTGAGCACGTCTCCTCTCCCCAGAGGGCGTCAGGAGGCACTGACCCCCACAAGGCTCTGGGTTTCAAAGACGATCTCCAGCTCCTGCACCTCGCTGCTCAGTCCATCTTTCCCTGCACCACGCAACCACGGACACGGGGATGAAGCAAACGATCCAAGGAAATAACTGCACGCCCAACAGCTTTGCAACTAACCTCGATCCGCCGTCACAGGCAGGACGGTGCTCCCCGGCAGCATCCCCCATGGCTAGCTCCTCAGGAAGTGAGAGCATCCCCTCCTTCACTGCTTGCCCTTGCTGGCAGAGAGGAGCAGATGGGCAGAGGAAACCTTCCCAGCGCCAGAGCCAGCGCTGCTCCTCTGCTCCCCCCGGAGCGCGGGTCCCCCGCCGAACAAGGCGCTGCCTAGCTAAGCATGCCGGCAGTGCCGCCGCCCGAGGCAAAGGGACAAGTCCTTCCAGTTCATTAGGGAAGGTTTCTTGTGCGATTTGCTGCCTCACTAGCTCCTGTTTAGACAGCCTTTGTTCCCCGTCCGCAGGAGCGCATGAAAGGTTTGGACGTCTGTACGTGCTGGAGGACGCTGTCCCCTGGGCCGGGCAGAGAGCGCACCCCGGGCTTTAACCTCCCGAGCTCTGCACGCCGAGGTGCTCTAAGTGCAGCCCCAGGTGCCTCTCGCTCCGTAATGCGGGACTTCCACGGGAGCCCTCTCGGCCAAGGAAAGCCTAATGGCTTGCTTTGCCTTTTTCTGCTGCTGCTCCCGTGCCCTGCCGCCAGCCGAAGGACGGACGTCCCGAGTAACAGGAGCCTCCGGTCCTGCTCACTCATTGTCTCCCTGCAGAACTAAAATAGCAGCCTAGGAGGGAGCAGAGGAGCTCAAAACTTTCCATTCCCTGGTACCTCCTGCCCAAAGAAGAGGAATACATGAGGCCACGGGGCTCCTCGGGGCGTCATGTGCAGCAGCGATGCAATTCACAGCTATAATGCTATAAAGAGCACAGGCTGCTCCCAGTGAATAGACTCGTAACAGATTAATTTAAAAGCAGCCCAGTTTCCTATTAGTAACACAGAATAAAACCATCCATTTACTGCATGGCTCACATTTATTCAGCTCTGAGTGGTCCCTGTTGCAGCCTTGCTCGTGAGCTCCCAGCTCCTCTGGGAATCGTCCTGGACAATTTCAGCAATGGGAGATAATGGCTGTAGCTCAGGGACTAAACTAAACATTCTTGAATATTTAAAGGTCCTTTCACCCCCAAACTTTGCATTACCTTGGCAGCATCAGCATCTGAGTACAGCACAGCAGTGATGAGGGTGGAGAGGAGCATGATCCTCTGACCCACATGTCTAGGATGGAAGGTTTTAAACACTAAAAACAATCCTGGTGCTGGCATAAATAGCCCAAAGTGTTTCCAGAGACAGGGTTGCAGACCTGGTGTTATGGCCTCACACCTTCTCCAGACTGAAGGAGCCAAGTTAAACCTAATTTATCCTGGGCTAGTGTGTATCTACGAGTGAAGCCACTGGAATGAAAAACTTGTACGAATGAACACATCATAGTGGATCAGTACATCAAAGCAGAGTGTATCTTCTGCCTTTCTTTTTATTGTTGTTGTTATTCTGGATTAAATATGTAACAAATGCTCTTGCAGAATTTAGGGCCTGAAGATAGACAAGCCACTGCACAATCTTTTTACATACCTAAACAGACTTAATTGCTCAATTATTCCAGATAAACACGATAAGTTGCCTGTCATGAATAATTTATAATCCAGCTAGCCACACAATCTATGAAACAAATCTATGGCTGCAGCAAAAAAAATGCAAGCAGATGCCATGATCCCAAGACACCCTGCCAGGTACCAAATGCTGGCCAAAGGAGCAATAGGCTGCCCAGGGCAGGTTTGATCTTCCACAAAACCCTTTGGACAGCCTAAACCTTCATTTGGGTTATTGTGTTGCTGAGAGGATGCAATTATTGACAAATAAAATAGGCACAAAGTTGTGTGTGCACCTTGGAGGAGACAGGCACAGCGCATCCCCCACTCCTGTTCATGGTCTGGACATGGCTGGATGTCCCACACAGCCCTTCTGGGGAGCTGGCTGTACTGGTTTCCCCAGGAATTGTGTTAGATTATGGTGATGAGCTGAAGAGCTGCAGTGAGGCACAGCAGGATGCAGTGCTGGAGGACTGAGGCCCACAGAGCCTGCCACAATGGACAACACTCTGGTTGCCAGGGAAGGAGCACTGCCAGGGGGAGGAAAGGTCCCATCCAGCCAGAATTTACCATGCTTGGATAGGAGAGACCTGAGAAAGCAACCTGGAAGGAGTCCAGAAGGAGGGTTAATCCTAAACCCGTGACAAAGCCATCCCAGGCAGCTCCCTTCCCACGGCAGAGGGGTAACGAACCAGTCAGAGGGGCAGGTACCAGCTCCTGGCTCCAGTGACCCCAGACAAATGCAAGAGGCTTTCCCACGGGGCTCAGAACCCTACCACAAACCTTGAGTGTCTTTATGACTCTCTGAGAAGCAGGGGAGAGGCGCTGGGTGGATTTCTTCCAGCCTGGGCACCCTTTCCCAGAAATAGCTTGTCCAGTCACCAGCCACCTATTTTAAATAAATTAGAATAGGTTTTTTGTGTTGGAATTCCTATCCCCATCCAAATATACCTGGACATCCAAATACACCTGGCTCATAAGTCTTCATCTACTAAATAAAATTTACACAAGAATCTGCAAACTATTAGAATTTGCACAGATACCTGTACAGCCACATCACTTTAAATTGGGTTTTTATAGCTATTATTTAGTCTTGAAGAAGGGGCTACTTCATTGCCAGCCAGTCTACAAGAGCAATCACCCTGTCATCAAAAAAAATAAAAGCTAGTTGCAAAGCAAGATTAAAATTGGTCATTCAAATCATGATTTGATGAGAGTTAGAGTTGCTCAGCCTGGAAAGAGAAGGCTCTGGGGAGCCCTTAGAGCCCCTTCTAGTACCTGAAGGGGCTTCAAGAGAGCTGGAGAGGGATCTTTTACAAGGACACGGAGTGACAGGACAACAGGGAACAGCTTTACACTGACAAGAAGGCAGGAATAGAGAGGATATTGGGAAGAAATTCATTACTGCGAGGGTGGTGCGGCACTGAAACAGGTTGCCCAGGGAAGTTGTGAACTTCCCATCCCTGGAAGTGTTCAAAGCCAGGTTGCATGGAGCTTGGAGTAACCTGGTTTAGTGGAAGGTGTCCCTGCCCATGGCAGGAGCTGGAACAAGATGAGCTTTAAGGTCCCTTCCAACCCAAAACATTCTGGGATTCTATTCTATGATATTTTGCTTGCTGAGCTCAAGTCATCATTGCCATGGAGATCTAAACCGATACACTGGAAAGGTAAATAAATTCTTAATGAAAAAGAATTCTTCTACTTGAAAGACTGTCTTTTCTGTCACAACCCAAGCCAAAATTTGAAGTCACCCCATTTGGGGAGCTTTCTGCAGCCTTCCTGAAGGGGGCCCAGAGGATTACCATAGAGCAACCTGCCTAAGACCCCTTAGCACAACTGAAAACCCTGGGCAAGCTTACAACAAAAGCCAATTCAGCTCAGCTCAAATAAAGGGCCAAGTCCTCGACTGCAAGACTGGAACCTGCAACAAAAGAGAAAAACATTCAAATAGAAATCGCTCAGGTAAAACACCAAAAATATTGCAGAAGCAAACGCCCTTCTAGGCCTTCCTATCTTTCCTTTGAAAGATCTCCAACAAGCAGCACACAAGGCAGTGCCAGCTGCAGCGTTCCATGTCCATCCAGACAGCCAGGAAACTACAGAGGAGCAGACTGCACAGTTCAAGCTGATTTCACCCACTTTGATTTGCTCCAATGCCAATTAGAAACCACTTCTGAAGAGAAACAATAAATCTTGTCATCATACCCCGGCTGCAAACTCAGGCAACTTGTGTGTAATTACCAGCCAGGGGACGGACTCTGATGACCTACAGGGCATTTTTTGCAGGTGAGAGAGCAGCAGTGATCATGGCTCCCTCCACTTTCCGGGATTCAGCTGGAGAGATCTTGCCTCTGATTTTCAAGTATCGTGCACCAAAATACCCAGCTGAACAGTGGGAGCCATGCTGACTGTGAGCAATCAGCCCCACACTGCCTGAAACTGGGTAGAGAAGGCATGGATTGGCCAGCAAGGGGGAAGCAGCAGGATCCATGCACCAGGAGGGAAAAACATTTGACATCCAAATAAACACCACCTTCCCATAAGCTTCTATCTGCCCACAGCCTTGTCTGTTGGCGTGGGCTGACTCCTGGCACACTGCAGAGAAAGAAAAGGAGGAGCAGGTCTGAAGCACGGGATGCAGCAGGCGTTGGGATGCAGCACAGCACGCGGTCCATGGGGATGCTGCTCTTTGGTGCACAGTGACCTACTCCCACAGGGAAAAGGTCTTGCCACGCCGAGATCTTTGCTTCCCAGTAGGATGCAGGCTGGATGGCACTGGACAAGTGCCTGCAGCTGGAAGACACGGGAAAAGGGGCTGGCTGGAGAAGGGTGACTTGGGGTAAGAGCTTGAGCTGGCCAAAATCATTCAGAAGACACTGAAGCTTTCAGTTTTTACTGTAAGAGTAACATCACCCGATTCTGGCTCTTGGTTGGGTGCCATAACTTGGAGATCCCTCAGTGCAGTGGAGCTCTTCAGAGCCCTCCAAATGACAAGTCCTTCAAAACCAGCAGATCATGAGACTTTTTGGGCAGAACTGCAAAAACTTTACACCCAGGATCTCCATAAAGCATTATTATTTCAACATGTCCCCCTGGTCTCAAAAGGGATTTAGCACCTGGAATTAGTTATAGAAAACAGTATTTCAGAAGTTGCTGGATTTTTTTTTTCTTCCTAATTCAATAAAGCAATAACAATTGTCTGCTGAGAGCAAGTAGTGGGATCCCAGAAGCAGCTCAAAGACAGATGGCAGCAGCGGCATGCCTGTTTGGGGATAGTTCTCAAAGCACTCTCCAATCTGAAAGCCACAATCACATCAGCTGGAAAATTAATATGGCAGGTCACAACATAAGGTAGAGTGCATAAAAATAAATTTCAGGGCATTAGCTGGCCTGGCCCAGCATTTCTGTACCGACTTTGTACTCCAAGAAAAATCAGGATTCATGTCCCAATCTGCCAAAGGTCCCTTGAGCAGGTTGCTGAGGACTAGATGACAGCACCATGCCTGGGTACAAAGGCTCACTTTAACTGGGCTTCACCTTTTGGGATGGATCCCAGCACTGTTGGTCTTGCACTAACACACCGTTCTCCATCAAATACCAAGGGTATTTGCTTTTCTCAAAGCTTGAAAGGTTTTGCAATACGTAGAGTGTGTGGGCAAAACAGAGGCAGGTGAGCTCAAGGACAGGCCTCTCCTACAATAAGCATGCTCCTTATTTCAGAGGAATCCAGAAATACAGGTAATTCAACCCTTTCCCAGGACCCCAGAGTAATTTTAACACAGACCACTAGTTTTTAGCCAGACCTTTCCACTGGACCTGGTATTTTATCTAGTGGGCATCATACTGAGAACAGAGGTTCTCAGGGGAAAGGGGCAGCAAGCAGTGCCTTCCAGGAGATCAGGACAGACATGGGATGTCTTGTGGGAAGGAAGGGCAACCTGGTATGCCTAGGAGAACAGGAGGGGCTGAACAGAACCAGTGAGCAGCTCAGAGCCATGATAAAGCTGTTTTTGGAGGAATCTCATACTCAAGGACTCACAGGGACATGGCCTTTCCAGCTTCTAGGGTATTCTGCAATTAGAGGGGAAAAAAATTCCAAAACTAAAATCCCGAGGGGAGCTCCCACTCCTAGGTCCAAGCCCAGCAGTGCCCCATTCCATCACGCCCAGCTGCTTGCTGCACTGCACGTGCACCCCATACGTTTGCATCCTTAGCAGTTTTTTAATGGGGAACGCTTGCTGATCCCACAATTCCTGCAAAGCCAAGCCACAAGCAGCAACAAGCCCGTTTGCTCTTTGGGGACAGGGCTTCAAATAGCTGCTGGCTCGTGGCAATTAAAACGGGCAGAACACTGCCACCGACTCCGCCAGCCTGCGCTGTGACTGATGCAAGCACCGGCTGGAGCGCTCTGATAAGGATGCTGGATGATTCAGAATAATCTAGGCTTTGCTGAATAGATGAGCCCGAGTGCTTGTGCTTCTGTTTCCGTCTAATGGGAATACTGTGTGGTGCTCATCGGAAAGGGGAGAGGGCAGCTGGAGGTAGGAGGGCAGCAGAACTTCCTCTCCACAAGACTGATGGGCACATTTCTCCTGCCCGCCAGTCAGGTCTCTTCCTTCCATGGAGATCTCCAGTTTGAGGGTCTGGCCAGTCTGCCCCCTCAGCTTGGACATAGCAAGGGGGTGGCAGAGCAGCTGGTGAGGGAACAAAAAGTCAATGTTAAAACTTCTCATCCTGAAGGTTCTTTGCGAGGCTGCTGCACAAACAGCTGGGCTCGATTAAGATACAGGAGATGGGCATAAAAGTGGGCAGGGAGCAAGAGAGGAAGAGGAGGGACGCACTTGTTCAGTCCTCAAAAACAACTCTAGCTGGTGTAGTGCCATGTTATGTACATGCCTTAACTCCTTCTGACAAACCTTTATTCTCACCAGTCTGCTGCATAGCCTACTCCCATTCCATTAAGATCACATCTTGCTCTCTGGATTTCCAGAGCCATTCCAACAATTTGGCTTTGATTTACTCACAGCAGAAAGCCATGCCACCGGCACAGCCTATTTACAACATAAACTGACTCCAGAATGGAAACATCCCCCCTTCGGCTGTCCTTGATCAAAAGGTTTGCAGCTGAGATAAAACACCATTTCAATCTGAGTTAAAATAATCAGTTTTCATAGTCCATCAGCACCATACCCCTCAGATCTGGGCTGTCCAGGAGCACAGCTGCATATCACGTCTCCGAAAAGAGCTGGGTATGGCAGGAGGGTGAGGTCTGGGAGCAAGGCTTGAATTAAGATGGTGAGAAACACCTCTGCAGGCATGAACTGTTGTTTCACAAACACCTCACTGCATTCACAGGGCTGCTTTCAGAAATCTCTGAGGCTTTTCAGTCCATCACACTATGTAAATCCCTTTTTAGCATCTAAACATGACCATGACCAAGAGACAGATAAGAGATAGGGTCAGAAAGAAGCAAGTTAGTTTATTGTGGTGGGAGCCCACACAGCTCTATAGATAGCACTGGTGATCAGCTAAATTCAGGTTACAAGAGACACTGACAAGATGCCACCGCCTCTGTCTTTAAGGACCAGATAGACCTAGTATGTCACTACCATTCAAGGTGGGAAGAGCCATGCCACAACATCTCCTCCTTTGCTGGGGTTCTCTCACTGGGCACCCCTTGCTGCACCAGAGATGCAGCCCCTGGGACAGCTCCGCAGGGGTGGGTGCTAACGCGGAGTGTCTGACACCCTCCATTACAACCACCCAGCTCCCTGCAGCTTGTAGAAAGACCGTAAATAGGAATGAATTCAGCTAGGATTAACTCAATCCCCATCAAAGCACTGAAAGCTCTTGAAGTTTCCTTCTAAGCGCTCCCCGAGGCAGCGCAGCGTTCCGGCAGCAAATACACATCGCAAACCAGAGCGCACAGGCGAGGGCTGTACAGCCCTGTGCAGTTCCTGCTCCCCGGGCTGCTGCGTGTGCACTGAGAGGGAGCTGAGGGACACTCAGCCACTGTGAGATTTCACGCACTCCACCGGTAGGAAAACCTGGAGCAGCGTCTGTGAGAGCAAAATATCCCCATCCACCACCACGGGCTGTAAGGGATCTTATCCCTCTGCCCGGGGATGTTCAGGGGAGGGAAGGAAAGCAAGCAGCCGCCACAGCAAAGCTTTCAAAAACACAGGGAGCCTCTGACTCGGTACCCTGCTCCACTATGGAAAGCTTGACAGCTTCTGATCCTCAGCTGGGTTTTCTTTTGAAATGATGAAGTGATCTGGGAGTTGAAAGGCAGAGGAAAACCATGTCTCATCCAAGCAAACAGCTTGCTGTAACTTAATGTACCGAGGGAAGGACGGCGCAGGGTGGCGGCGGCTCAGCGGCTTTGCTGGGCTCGGTATTCAGCGAGCGGCAGAAGACGCCAAGCAGAAAGGAGGCCACTTCCCATCCCTCGGGAGGACTCCTCTCCACTTGCAGTTGTTTTAATTACCCCTCTGCACCGCAGCATCGCTCCAGCCTGCGGGAAGCCACGCTCTCCCGTCCCCTCTGAACAATTTAACATGTCACCACAGCCGCGGCTCAGCCCAACCAGCCGGCAGCGGACAGGACCCACCCTGAGCAACACCAGCCCCCTCAGTCATCAGCAACCGTATAGCCAAGATCTTTTTTGACGTTTTCTGCCAGCGAATTTTGCATTATTTGAATCATCCACGCAGAGCGCAGCAAAAGGCGGCACATTGGGAGAAACAGCCAGAATTACTCACGAGCTTTTTCTTTTCATGGGCTCTAACTTAAATTGCGATCTGTCAAACAGACGAGCTGCATGTCACTGTGGATGGCTGGGAGAAGCTCCTGCTCAGGCTGCAGCAGGGGCCAAAAAGGCAAACAAGCTATTTCTAAGAAAGGCTCAGCAAGAGCAAGTGTGCTATTCTCCAGCTTCATATGAGTTGTTTTATTCAGTGTTAATCACCCCATTAAAAAATTAAATAAAAGTCCACCAACGGATAACAGACACATCCTTCACTGCAATGGTGCAGATACAGGATGGAACACCTGGTGCAGGGATAAAGAGATTAAGAGGTGAAGGGCAACAGAGAGGAAGGGCTAAAACATGGCAAATATACACACACATATAACCTGTTGGTTCAGGGTGATAAATCCCATGTTCCTATCAAATATTTTCCCACCATGAAAAAATCCACAGAATATTCACTGCAGCCACAAAGAGCAGAATTTTAGTGCCCAGCTCACAGGGTTTTCTTGAGAAGAGCTGTAGGGCAGAAAGCACTGGTCCCACCCGCCCACGGGGCAGATGCTGACCTCAGACACAAGGATGGGAGCAGCAGATGAGGCCAAACATCCCTGCCCAGGCAGCTGCAGCCCAAATTGCTGTATCCTTAGGAGAAGGTAGAAGGCATGCCAAGCCCTGGCTCCTGCAAACAGCATCACCCGCTGCACATGCGGGTCACTGCTGGCTGAAGCTCTGCTAAAAACAAAGAAAAAACTGGAATCAAACACGCATTTCTCTCCTATTGCACAGCACGATCCAATGGAAAATTTCTCCCAGATCTGCAACGTAATGCTAACGACAGATTTATTTTTACAGCTATATGGTGAAGGAGGATGATCTCAAAAGACAAATCATTCTAAAATGGGCAACTTGACTCAGCAACACAGGGGGCTGGCTGAATATAGGGTACAACCTACCACATACACACGCAAAAAGCTGGCTAACACCGCAGCAGAACAAAAACACTGCCTGCCCAAGGGGGTCTGGGGGTTTGATCTGATCACAGGAGGAAGAAATACACCTCTGAACTTGCTGATAGGTGCACAGAAGGAAAGACCTCTGCTGACAGAACAAGCCCTACCTCCTCAGCTACCCATAGACACCACAACCATGACACCAGAGTGTGAAATGCGCCAAGGGATGCCAGACCAGAGAAACATTTATTTTCCAGACCTAACACCTATTCTTTAAAAGGAGAGGGAACTATAACCTCTAAACAGAGCCTTGTGTTTCTCCATGAGCACAATAATACAGATACAGAACATGCAGGAGATGCAGGACCACACATGTGCCAATGGCTGGGGCTGGAGGTGCTTCACGGGCAGGAACACAAACAGTTGTTGAGGTCCCAAGGGCAGGAGAAAACCTTGTTGGCTTTGCCTTGTTCAGCAAGAGAAGAGACTGTGTAAATGTAATATCACTGTCATAGCTTATCCTCTGCCATCCTTCCCATTGCAAAGAGCTACATCCAACATGGATCTGATGCACCCAGAGGAAACTTAGAATTTCGGGAATTGTAATGCCAGTATTGCCCCATAGCTTCTCCATAAAGACCCAAAGAGGTAAAGAACACTTTGGTTGCTTGAAAAGGCAGGGAGAGACAAGGGAGATCCAATTTCTCATAAAACTCATGTTTAATTATCTATCAGCAAGTAGATCCCTGTTTTCATCCAGTCCTTCAGTGCTCAGCCCTGGGGAAAAACACTGATGCCAACAGGGATTCTACCCACACTTGCACAGCATCAGAGACCTGTAAATGTTTGGATGTTGAATGAATGACAGGCAGGAGAGATGGATGAGAGGAAGAGATGGGGATACGCTGCCATTAATAACAGCCATTGGTTTAATGTAGAACTAATAAACCCCCTGGCATGCTAAGCACAGCTCTTGGCTTGCAGGGTTTCTGAACCAGTGGTCATTAGTCAAGCCAAAGCCTCCTGAAGGGCAAATAAGTTAAGATTGGGCCCTTAATTCACAAATATGCTGGGTTTTGCTGAAAATCGGACACCAACATGGTGCAATGTGTAAAACTGGGACAATGAACCAAATGAGAAATGGGGTCCTTTGAAAGCAGTGTATGAACAGCTTCACAATTTCAATATTTGAGGTTTTTTCAGTCATTTGCTAAATGACTGAGGTGATGCTGTGGGCAGGCACCACTCTTGACAGTACAGCCAGGTTGGAAAAAGCTTTGGACCACGTCCATTCCTCCAGTGCCAACAAGCTCCACTCCTGCCAGCAGAGATGCTCTACACTGTGTCCCCCCTCAGCTTCCCCTAACTTCTTTTTTTCCACTTTATCCAAATTTTCTTATACTTCTAAGCAGAAAACCATCTGCTGTGAGGTTATGACAGGATAAACACAGCCCTACACAATACTTACACTATTTCAGTCTCATCTCTGCAGCTGATGGTCTATTTTCCATTAATACAATTTAGACATTCACCTAAAAATTTTAAATTATTTTTGTGGCTACCTCCTCTTGCTATAGATAACTCAAGAACCACTGAGAATTTTCTTCTCCTGTCAAACAACCCTGACCGCTGTTGGGAAACCAACCAGCAAGTTTTTAATCCTCCTTGAGACTTTTTATATTTCGCTTGCTGAAGGTCCGTGATCAAAGGTTTGTGATGAGCTTACATGGCACAGAGCACGCAGGGAACAGATTTGCGCTCAAATATTTTAAATATTTCATAATTCATTATATTCATAGCATAAAAAGTACAAAGAACCTCTTCAAGAACCTAAGTGAAGCTAAAAACGTGGGGCAGAACTGAAGTTTAACAACTGTCAGTCCTAAATACGGCCACAAATACAATCAAAATGGCTCAGGAACAAAAGCAGGGACTTCAAAAAGAAAGTAATTTGGTAAAAACCACACATGTATAAATATGTTCCTTTTATTCAGGGCAGTGCATCTGAATACTTATGAAACTGCCTCTAATAAACACTACTTCAAGTTGAAAAAAGCACAGTAGAAATCTAAGGCAGACAAAAAAGGTTTCCTATAATCCCAAGTGGTTCCAAGCAGACCTATTAGGCAGCCAGGCGTTTTGAGTTTCATTTCAGCTCTAACTAAAGCACACGTTTTAATGCTGTGCCACTGTTCTTGATTAAAATCAAACTCAAGTTCCTCGTGTTTTTGGTTTAGCACTTAGGATGGTGAGAAAACAAATTAAAAGAAACTCAACAAATTTTAAGAGAAGACTGAAGAAGAAATTAATTTATCAAATTAGCAATGTGCAGCAGCACTTCAAAACCCAAGAGAAGCAGAAAGGATGCCTGCAGGTTACTCCTTATGATACCAAACAGAGCAAATCCAATCAGATGAACATGCTGCTGGATCAGTCAGGCAAAAGCCACAAGAGCGGCAGAACAAAGTGAAAGATGTACAAAAAGAGGATTTTCTAAACCTATTGTACTGGTTTGAAACTGAGCTATTCCCCCTGGAGGAGATGACAGAATTACTGGTACGGTCCTGCAGAACAAGCTGCCTAAAAAAACCCTCAAAGACAACACAGAGGAAAAGTAGAAAAAAAGTTTTAATGAGAAATTAAAAATCCTACTAGAATGTGAAAGCTGCAATGTTGCACTTAAAATAACACATCTCCATTCAAAAACCTATTTCTTGCACAGGACTGTAAACAAACTGCTAGATTTTAGCAGGTTATTCCAAAACTCGTTGTCTTCAATGATTTCACCACTGCTCCCTGCTTGATAATTCCCCTTCCTTGTTTAAAATAACTGTCTATGGCAAGAGCACTGACCTTCAGGAATAAGTGAATGAACGAGGAAAGCAGCCCGCCAGCACACGACCAAATTGAAAACGATGACAGCAGCTATTTCGGGGCACGGAGATGAAGAGAGGGAACAATATGATTATCTACATGTAAAATATGAGTGACACCAGCAGCAGACAGGAACTTCTGTTTGCCCAGTCTTGTGAAACAAGAACGAGCTGCTGCTCAAAGGAATAAACAGACAGCGAAATGAAAATCAAAAAAGATATTTTGTTTTTCTCAGCAAGCAATCAACTCAAGATGCCACAGAGGCTGATTGCTTCATCAGCACAGAAATTCATGACTTGCTTTTAAGATAAAATGACCATCGAGCCACACAAAAAGGAATAAAATAACAGCCAAAGAAAAATAGTATTTCAGAGGGAAGTTTGTGCTTCTGAGCAGAAGGTATCACTGAAGTACAAAGTGAAGGTGTTTTGTTAGGCGGTGCAGTTAACCCTCCTCTGAAAAATCTGCTCTTGGAGTTGTAAGTGGTAAGATGGGGCTTGATGGACTACAGCTCATACACTAAGTCTATTATTTTCTTTAAATATATATTACAAAAAGCTATTTTATACCATGTATATGTATAAAAGTAAAAGACTCATGAAAAGAAAGTGTTTATATAAGATTTAAACCCTAGCTCTCAAAACAGTGTTAGAGATCATTATGCCAAATCAGCCCTGGGGCTCCCACCTCACCATGCCAGTGGTTTCTGGCAGTTCCACAGATTGCATAGGAGAGGATGTACCAAGCAAAATGCAATTTTGGTTTTCTTGGGTTTGATTTTCTTAGAAAATGTGGTATTTTTGATGGTTGAATCCTGCTAGAGAGCCTTGAAAGTGGAAAAGTTAAAATTCTTATCTACTGTGGCACAAAGTGGCAATATCAACTATACACACGAAAATATATTCGTAAGGAAACGCAAATAGAAAATACAACACCTCATCAGCAATGCTGTGCTGCTGCCCTGCAGCACCTGCTGCATTGGAGGGACCAGACTGGGCAGATGTTTTCCCTGTGAGAGAAGGCAGTGGAACAGTTGGGACCAGCATGTCCACCCTTGGAAGGTTCCAGGACCCAATGGGGTACAGCCTGGAGATCCCTTCCCTGACTGCTGCTTTGAGCAGGGGTTGGAACAGGTAACCTCCAGAGATCCTTCCCAACCCAGCTCTCTCCATCAAGATGGAGAGCACCCTCCCAGCTGCCTCCACTACCCCTCAATAACACCACCAGGATGCTTCAGGCACCTCACTGCGTGACTCTGGAATAGCAGCACAAGGAATGATGTTGAGGAAAATGAGTCACACTTCCAACAAAGCAGCAACCACTGCTGCTCCCCCAGCCAGCCCATCACACGGGCTGCCAACACGAGCTGCAAACACTTCTCTTGGACAACTGTTTTCATCCTCCAGCTCCCACAACGACCTGCTTACAAGTCATAAGGTTGCCTGCTGCTGAAATGCATATTAAACTCAGGACAGACAAAAAACCCAACATTTTTTTCCATTTCAGGTCCAGTTTTTTTTGATTTGATGTTTAAAAATGCTCCGCAGTCAAATACATTTCAGAGGGCACAGAGACCTAGAGATGCCAAGAGTGAAACGGCCTCAAGCTGCTAAGCAAAGTCTCTGTGCACACACATTTTAACGCTGGTATCTGCAAGAGAGACTTGGAGTAGAGCCCACTGTGGGTAAGCTCTTGGGGCAAGGCAGAAGGGACAAGACCAGAAACTGAGAAATTGGTGCATTTGTATTTTGTTATTTCCTGGTTAACTGATACTATTCAGAGTAACTAGACAACTTTCAAGGCAATGCTTGGACACCAAATTAATGTCTGGCAAATCTAATTAAAAGTGAAACGTATAAGCAAAACACAAAATTGGCCCATGGCATTTCTTTGCAGGAGCCTGAATTTCCACCTCAGGGCCCTTTATTAAGATCTGAGACCTTATTCTGACTTTTGCAGGGGTAAATACCTGTGGAGTAATATCAGGAACCAGCTAATTACACACTGTTAGATCAGGGGTATCTTCTTCATGGGGCAAGACTATTACAAGGGCATGTAGTGACAGGACAGGGAGGAATGGGTTCAAACTGAAAGAGAGTAGATTTAGACTAGATAGTAGGAAAAAATTCTTTACTGTGAGTGTAGTGAGGCACTGGAACACGGTGCCCAGGGAATTTGTGAATGTCACATCCCTGGAATTGTCCAAGGCCAGGTTGGATGGAGCTCAGAGCAACCTGGTCTAGTGGAAGGTGTCCCTGCCCATGGCAGGAGGTTGGAACGAGGTGATCTTCAAGGTCCCTTCTGACCCAAACCATGCCATAATTCTACAATTCCTTGCAGCAGGAAAAAAGACTGGAACGCAGCATGTTTAGACACCAGTGTGTCTAGTGTCAGAAGCAACCATTGCTTGCTTACAACAAAATGGCTACTGGCAATAAATCCTGGATATCCAGGGGGCTTCAGTGCCTAAATTCTGTCTTATTAAGCACTGGAGTAGCACAGTTGCTTTCCAAAGTGTGACTTTAAGTTTCTGTTTTAAGCTTAAGTTTAGAAACCCCTGTGGTTTGTCTCTTAACAGCTGCAAAGACCATCCAGTGACTTCCCACGCTGTGTGGAGATCTGTGACCTGAGAGATTGGCACAGGGAGCCCCTCACCTCAGCCAGCCCCAGCACCCACCTCTGGCACCGCTGCCGGATCCACCCCCAGAACCCTGAGCATCCATTTCACACATCCCACGAAACGCTCAGCCCCCGGCACTGCAGCGTGTTGCGCGCGACTCCTGGCACCTCCCTCCCAGTGCCGAGCGTGACGCTGCCTGGAACCCACCAGAACCTGCTGTGAGTCAGGGTCTGAGACACCCAACACCTCGGCAGCCCAGCAGCCCCCCTGCTCCCCTCCTTGCTGTCAAGTCCTTTCACTCCAGGACAATTTTGAGAATGGAGACTTCAGCTAAGTGTTCTGGCGTCTCAACAACAGAGACTGAGCCCTGAGAGTCTACCAATTCCCTTCAACTAATTTACCTCCCCCATCTCATCAAAGCTCACATTATCACAATTATTCCCTGATTACCAGCAGAACCCTTGCTCTTGGTCAATGCTTTGCAGCTGCCAAAAGCAAAGGTGCAACTCCTGTGCTTGGAGAAAGCAAGAACCCACCCAAAGCCACCAGGAGGGCTGAACGAGGAAGAGAAGGCATTACCTGGGTGAGGTGTGGGTTGGGGTTGAAGCCACACTGGTTGCAGACCTTGCTGTGACACTGGGTGCAGGCATTGAAGTTCGGCTGGCCGGGGGAGGAGGTGAGCTCCGTCGTCTTGCAGATGGGGCAGAGGGTGCTGCTGGGGAGGGGGGCGATCTGCGGGACTGAGTAGGGAGAGGTAGGGGTGCTGCCCCGGTCCGGCGACACCGAGGGAGACCTCCCCGAGCCCTGGCTCCTGGCGTCCACCTGCAGCGTCCTCCGCGGCCCCTCCGCCGCCGGTCCGGGCTGGCCCCGGCCCCTCATCTCCCGGGGGCTCTGGGAGCTGGGTGCAGTCTGTGCGAGGGAGGGGGATGCTGACCGCGGGCCCGCGGCCTGGTCCAGCTGCTCCGGTCTCCTCAGCGTGCTGAAATACCATTAAAACACACATAATAAGCCAAGGTTTCAAACATTTGTATGCCAGTCAACGTAGACAACTTCTACAGCACCCTCTCCCCCTCAAAATCCCAGCTCAGCCAAGAAGGCATAGCAAAACCCCAGTGCAAACCAGGGAAATTGCTCAGATCAGCAGAAGGATACACTTTACCTTACAAAACAAGGCGCGATTTCAGCTTTCTCTTATATAACCCAGAGGCAGAGATGTAATTGAATTATTCGGTGTATTCTGAGTTGAACTTTAGTCAGAAAGTTGCATTTAAAAATGTGCGTGAGAAGTTTGGGAAGCTCAGCCTCCTGCCAGCCAGGGCTCCCAGCACTTCTCCAGCACAAACTTCAGCACAAACCCACTAGAAGAGGCAGCCGTGACTCTGCTTTGCAGCCTGCCGGGCCCTTTCTGCAGGGACACGGCCAACGCGTGCTAAACCAGCTTCTCACAGCCTACTTTCATGAGTGGCTGTAAAACCAGAAGCCTGCAAAGAGCCCTATTTATTAAAGGAAAACCCTTCCAGAAGCCCAGTGGAGGCAGGAGAACTACTTGTACTTCCTCAGCTGAACCATGCAAGTCACAGGTGAAAGCAGTTTCCCTGCTTGGTTCCCAGGGGCTACAGCAGTGGGAAATCAAGAGAGAGCACATTGGCTCTGCTTTAGTAATCAGTACTGAAGTAGCAAACACAGACAACAGGGACTTCGTGGGCTGGCTGCCCCCAGCTGAACCCTTTTCTGGGTGATGTGGGTCTTAGCTGGGCAAAAAAACCAGCTGGGATGACTCTGGTCACCAGGACAGGGTGATGAAACCACCCTGAGAAACCAGAGCTACTTACAAGGAGCAACTCTGAGGTCGGCATCGCAGCCACTGCTGGTTCGGCAGCAGTCCCACAGTCCCATAGCCTGTGTAGGATGCTCAGCACCCCACAGTGCTGAGAGATGCTCCTGGCCATCCCAAGGAGCTCTGGAGCAGCTCCAGTTGCAGGAGCTTTGAGCTGTTGTGCTGCAGAGCACAGCATGACAGCCTGCACACCCTCCTCCCATGTGGTTTCAGGGCAGGCACCCTGTAATGTGCTGCTGACTGATCACAAGTGCACGAGAACAAATCTGTGATGGAAGATACTTATCTAATTACCGAATGATTTGGTCCATGGGCCTATCAGTAATGCCCACAAATATTTCTCGAAAAAGCAGAAGCCCTAATGCCCTCACTACCTGTGATCTACAGCTGTTTAAGGAAAAGTATTACTCAGAACCTCAAATTTAATACATTGTTGATTTACCCAAGCAGGGTCTGACCTTATAAAGGTTTAAAAAGGGAACTTAAATGCATAAAACTAATGAAATTCAAAGTGCATGTTGCCACAGTAATAGGAAGTCGGATGAAAATAAATAGTAAAATAGCACTTTGGGAATACTTTCCAGCTACAGGTTGAAACCCACTTCTCTGAAGAAAGAATCACACAATAATAATAAAGCAAAGCACTAGGGGAGGGAGTGACCTGCTCTAGACAGAAGAGAAAACTGCTCCTGGCCTTGCAGCAGGCAACCTGCCATAGATTTTGTTGGCATGTGCTGCTCCTCCATTGTGAGTTCTGACACCTTGAGTTCAGATTTGGGGTTTGCCTCCTGATGTTGAGGGCTGCAGAGCTGCTGCCCCATAAAACACAAGGCGTCTATAGCTGGTGGAGATTGGAGAGCTCAGCCCTAGACACCAGGAGGAAGTACTGTCAGAAAGCAAAATGCATCTTCTCACCTTAAATTTAATATTTCTGTAAAACCCCCAGAGTTTATGTATTAGATGCACGCTATCCTAATGCTGTATTAAACAACTCTGAAATAGCATTATTTGAAAAACTTCATATATATATATGGTCAAATAAATAATTGTTGTTTGGAACAGCAGAATGGTTATTCTGCCCAGAGAAGCTGTGGCTACCCCATCCCTGGCAGTGTCCAAGGCCAGTTTGGACGGGGCTTGGAGCAACCTGGGACAGTGGAAGGTGTCCCTGCCCATGGCAGGGGGTGGAATGAGATGGTCTCTAAGCTCCCTCCCATCCCAAACCATTCTGGGATTCTGGGATTCTATTCTGCTGCAAATTTCAAAATTCAGGGGTTTTTCCCCATTTGATATGAAAAAATATTCGCCACCAAGTAAGAATTCTGACTCCATCAAGGAGCTGTTAGACAACACACAAACAAGTTCACTACATTTCCTACCCAAAACAGTGTGGCTCTCTTGGAAATGCAAAAGCCCATGAGGAACAATACACCAGGTGCTGTTATTTTGCCCTGAGCATCATTCCTGGTACACAGGACAGAGGAGGGTGGTTGGATGCTCACTGTCTGGAAGGTCAGTGCTGCTCCAGAGATGCTTTCCCAGCCTGGGCTTGAGCTCCCTCCCAGCTCCCTGCACTTTTTCAGGTGCTAAGTAATGCCGGGCACCACCTCCGTCCCATTCCCAGGAGCAGCTTCACTCCATGCACTTCTACCAACACTGCATTTATTTATTTTATAATTATCCAGGATGCCTCAGCCCCTCTGTGACACAGGCTGGGCTGTCTCTCACTTACACCAGTTGAACATACCCGTGAAATTTTAAGACCAGAAGAAATCATCTGGTCTGTCAAATACAGTAACTCAATCCAGGAGAGATGCCTCAGGAAAGAACATGAGAATAGTCATATGGAATCAAACACAGGCCCACGCTCACTGCATCTTCTGCGAGGATGCTCCAGTATTTGTATGACTTGTACCCATCTATGAATCCTTTTTTTTGCTGTTACAAAAGCCCAAACTGCAGCTCAGCCCTTCTTTTTTTTTTTTTATCAGACTTTATTACTGATAGTTAACTAGCACTGGGCTGCTAACTGGTTCCAAAGGAATTCCCCCCAGTTCCACTAGAGTGCTGATTAACAATCAAATTGAAATGCCTTAATAAGGCAGGATTTCCCGTTTGATGGAGGATGTATTGATTTTGCACTGCCCTAATTGCTGAATTAGAAATATTGGGCAATATGAAGCCAAAGATCTCTGCAGGGTCCAAACTCAGCAGCACTCTCTGTTACCAAGAGAGTAATAATTTTGTACAACTAAAGAATATCAAGAGTTTGACTGAGTGTATTAACAATTATACTGCTGAGGTTTTCATTTACAATATTCTGTCTATGAATGCTTTTTATCACAAGAAGGGCAAGCAGGCAGCTCTACTCACCTGCCCACAGTGACTGGGAGGGTGGGCTGCTGGGAAGATACTGTTTCCTTCCTTTTAAAATTGTTTTTAAATTGAATAATGGTGTCTTTTTTCTTGCTTTCTAAAACTTTCTCCATTTTTCAGCACAAACCTAAGTAAGCAGCCACAAAAATTAACTCTCAGCTCCACTGAAGAGAGGAGGAAAAGCTGTAAGGTTGCTGCCACAGAGCCCAGAGCTAAAAATCACCCTGAGACATTAATCCATTCTGCCTCTCCATCAGATACTTCTGATTAAAAAGGCCCAGAACTTCCCTTGTTCCACTTGGGAACAGACACGGATATGAAACCGGCCTTTCTATTTAGGGCTGACGCAACGCCCTGGGAGGAGATGGGTAAGTACTGGGACGGAAGAGCTGCCCAAGATGATCAGAAGCATGAACAGCACAAGGGAAACCAAGGGTCAAAGCCACTCATCACAAAACCAAGATCAGCAGTGTAAGATACCACAAGCACCTCAGACTTTTTATTATGCCTGATTTTTTCCCTAATGTAAAAATGATGTTTTTTCATTGAAATTATAAAAATTGGGAAGGCTTTAAAAACCAAGTCCTACTTGCAGCCAAAACAAATGTTAGCCTGTTTGCTGGTTAATATTTAATTTCAGAAAAACATGATTTGTCCTAAGCCAGACTTTTGATGCCACAGCAGCACCAGGGAAAAGATGTCAGCAGCATCAATGAAGATAAAAGCAATGCAATGACATAGCACTGGTTTACAATTCTGTGCCAGTAAATTGGTACAGCTTTCTTATTCAGGAATTCCCAGGTAAAGTCAGGGTCTGTAGGAGGGAATTGCTCTAATTTAACTCAAGTAGGTTCATCAGTGCCACTAAATTTTACAGGCAAGACCCAGGCTTGGAGCCAGCATCCCAAGAGATGTCAACGGGCCCTTTTTCACACGAGGTGCTAACTTGGGAGCAATAACCATCGCAAGGTAAATGCCAACACCGTTAATGTCTCTGCTATAAAATCAAGCAATAACGGTATTACACAAGATCTACACGCACAGCTGGTAAATCAAGTCTTGTTGAATTGTGTGGAGAAGTTCAAGAGACAGCATTGGTTTTCTCCTGATTTATTGGTTTTTGTCTAATTTCACATCCCCGACTCGAGCACACTGGCCACGTCCATCTGCTCAGCTGTCACCAAACTCTGGCAGTGATCACATCCACAGGAGCTTGGCATTTGTGGTCAGAGTAAATCCTTCAGGAGCTGCAGCCCTTCTATGCAACTGAGAAACATGGATTGCATCCCTTCCTCTGCCTGGTGCCAAGGGAAATGGGTCCTTGTTCGCTGGGCAACCGATCTAATTCCTGCATTGTAGCAGATAAAAACCACAAAAATAAGTCACAGTGTCATCATCATTTTACAAACTGCACATCCTGCTCAGGCTTTCCAAAGAGGAGCTGAGTTTGTGTATGGAAAAGAGCTCCCAGCTCCAAATCCGGATCAAAAATCAGCAAAATGAGGACAAGCAAGTCTTTTCTATTAGTAGGGAAAAAAGAGGGAAAACTGGGTAGAAAAAGAAGGAAAATGATTGTTTATCTGCAGTAAAACCACAGGCATGAGCAACAAACAACTCAAGATAAAGCATGAAAAGGGACATATGAAGAGGCTCACACCCAAAAGAGGGAGGCTGGGCTGACCAACAAGAATTAGAGCTGCTCAGCTACGAGCAGAGATTTGACCTAGTTGGTTCGACTGAAACCTGATGTGAACATCCACATGACTGACTTTAAGAATCACTGAGTATAACCTATTTAGAAAAAAAATAGGTAGCTAAACAAACAAGCAGTTGTACTCTAGGTCAAAATGGCACTGGGTTTGACTTGGAAAAGACATCATTCTGAATGGTTATGGGTCGGCAAAGGAACAGCACGGGATAATATCAAATGTTAGCTGGTATATACTGCCTGTCAGCAAGTCTGACTAGAAAATAGGACAATCCTTTTAATAAATAAACAGAAAAAGAAGTGTCTGATGTGGAGGGCCTTTGGTTTCAGCTCTGTGCACTGAAAATCTCACACTAGCGACGCTCAGACAGATCCCGAGCTTGGGTGTTTTATTTGTGGCAGCTTTGTAGCTCTAAAAGTCCTACATACAACACAGGGAATCCTGTATCAGGCTCTGCTTTGCCAAAAACACCCCAGCAGTTACAGAATTAAAAACCAGCACCTCCTTAAATCCAAGTGCCCCTAAATTAATTATGCTGATGTCCATGCAGGAAGAGGATCATGCTGGAAATGTATGTACTGGATGGTTTAAAAACAGCGAATGCCACATAGCTGAAATCAAAATGGAAAATACGAAACGGTGACTAGAAACTGTCAGGGAGTATTTTATTAGATGGCAACACAAGCACTCTTGTGAAAGGCCACAGTGTTTAATGACTTGCTTTTGTGAGCAGTGGAAAAACCCTGTTCTCCTGCAGCTTTGTGCTCCAGGGTTGCCTTATCCCTGTCAAATAAGATGCAGCTTCTGTCAGGCATTTTCCCAGTGACTGAGGCATCCCTAATGCACATCTCCTAATGCTGACAGTGTACTTGAGCTCCTTGCTGCCACCCAATCTGGGTAATCATTCGGGTCCTTAACCTCCACCCTCATACCTGTTCTTAAAAATACAGAGAAATGTGATATTCTTGAGTCCTCTGCCTCGCTGTTACACCCTGCTGGGGCTGGGCTTCAAGGAGGGGCTGCCAGGCAGGAGGTGGCACAAGCCACCGGCAACCAACACACCAGACTAACGACCTTCCCCAGGGGGATGGTGCTGCCATGGGGTGAGCAGTGCTGCTTGCACGGTGTCCCAGCTTCCTCCTCTGGCCCTGGTTCTGCAGGAGGTAACACACCTAGAGCTGCTGCTGGTTTAAAATGCCATCCACGGAAAGGTAACAAGAACCAGGAGATTTCCAGTTTACACAGCTACCACAAACCAGTTATTCTCTGTCTTAGCACCATGTCTAGTTCAACTGAGAATCAGCAACAGGAGAACACACCAATGTCACTCTCGCTGCTGCTCTGTCAGGCACGGCTGTTGAGAGGCATCTGCCACCTTATTAGCTGAATCCTACATACCAGAAGAGGGGTTTATGACTGATTTAAGCTCTAAATAAGCATTTACTTGCTTATTTTCATTCCTGCACAACTGCCTTTTTGTAAAGGTTTGTGAACCATTATCATTTGCAGTTGGACTAGATGATGGTTGAAGGCCCTTCCAACTCGAAATATTTTATTTTCTACCCTATTTTATTCTATTCTGTTCTTTACCATTCTAATTTTGCTATGTGGCAAGTAAATACTTAATTTCCACCTTACTTGGCCCTGGTTGAGCCAAGAGCAATTTCCCTTAGAGCCCTTTGCAATATAAAACCAGAGCAGTGGCTGTTCCTACCCACCAGCCCAACATCCCCAGACCTCTCCAAAGAACCCCAAGGTCAGATGTTCATTAGACACCCTATACAGACCACGATGAACATCTGCCATTAAATGCAAGACAACTGATCCCTATAGAGTCCAGAGCAGCCTCTATGAACCCCCAGACCTGAACTGGAGTCAGGGCAGAGTTTTGCATCTCTCATATGAGCTCTCACAAGCCAGAAGGTCAGTGAGTGACCTGCAGATCACCACATGCTGCTCTGGGGAGCTGCTCTTTCAGCTGCTGATGCCTGAAACGTGTGGCCACCACTGTCAGGATCTTGGCCAAGCCCTTCAGAGCTAAAGGCAAACTGGCCCAGCAGAAGAGTTGGCAGGTAATGATCTCAGTCCCATACGTATCAAAGAGATCACTTCTCAGATAGCTTTACAGGAGCAGGAGGCACTACAAAGGTCCAAAGGTTTGAACAGGGTCTCCTTTTTAAATTATAAAATTGTTGCTGAAAACATTAATGATCTTGAACTTCAAAGCATTAAAATCTCTCAGGGATAAGTGCAGTGTCCAATATTCATTCTGCTTCAGCGACAGGGAAAATCTGTTTCCTCTGTGATAGCTGAAAACTACATGTAAATCTCCCAGAGACAGAGTAGAAGGCACCTCTTGATCACAATGCCCTCAGCTGCATGGCGTGAGAGGAGCCGTACAGCTCAGTGACGAGAGCCAGGAGAGTGCAGGTGCAGAGCCGGGACTCCACCATGCCTGGGATGAACATGGAGATCCTAGAAAGGCCATGGGGTATCTAATCCCTTGCCGCCTCTCTCTGGGCACTTAGGAGGTGTCTGGAAGATCCAAGACAAGGAGGAACCTTACCTGATCCAGTGAATGGGTGCAGTTGGAAGGTCAGCTTTGGACCTTCAGTGCAGGTGAAGCCTTGGAGTCTTTGGGGAGCCCTGGAGGGACAGGAGGCATCGGTCACCCCAGATACTGGACCCGAGGACACTGCTGAAGGGGACAGTGCTCAGCAGGTCTGGGCTCATTAAGGGCCCCTCGTTATGCATTAATTCAGGTGATGCTGAGTGTGGCCATGCTGCAGGCTAGACAGGAAAGCGAACTGCTGCCTGCAGAGCTCCTCTCCTCTCCTCTTTACTGCAGTATTTGGAAGGTCTGCAATGAATGATGAAGAGCTGTGCCACAGAGTTACGGCCCTGCGACCAATACCAAGGAGCACATAGGGAAATAGCAGCTAAAACAGAGATAAACGTCCCCAGGAGCCACAGAGAGGTGTGGGCTGGAGCCGTCTCTTCAATCTGATTTCTACTCAGCTACTCGATGTGTCGCCTCTGTATCCTTCCCTGGTACGACTGATTGCTATGAGCAAGTCATTTACGTGTGTTAAAATTACATAAAAGAGCCATGACAAACTTGAAAATACTGTGGGCAGCAGAAAGGACAAGGATGCTGGGGAGAGTTCCCCAGGCAAGGAGCAGCCGCTCCCCTCAGCCTCCATCCACTCACATCTTACATCTGAGCTCCAGCAATTAAAGGGTAGAAGAGCTGATGGCTGCAGCCACGCTTAACTGAAGGCCTTTGTCCCAGGAAAGCCAACACCATGAATTACTGCTCTGTATTTACAAAATGCCAGCAAAGCTGAAAGATAAACTACGGCATGAAGCTAAGGAATGTTTATGGCACATGGCTGGTGAAAGCTTATCTTGTAAATCTATGATTATAACCCATGCCCGCCCTCCTTGAGAGCCTCTCTGATTTTAATTAGCAGCGACACAATTTTTTGTTTAGGTCGTTAACTATTCCCTAAAGCAATGCAGAATGAAACTACCTGCTCTGGACTTAATCCTGCAACAGGAACGGTGCCTGCTCTGAGGAGCCAAACCTGACACACACACTTTCAGTAACAGTGACTGTAATAGACTTGGCTTCAATCTATTTGCAGGACTGGAAAAAACCACACAAATTCACAGGATTACTATAATTTTCAGATACAACTGGGGAAAAAAAAAAAAGAGAAAAAGTGAGAAGGTTTGTTAGAAAGAAATTAAAAGCAGCAGGTGGAAGGGGTAAGAAAGGGACGTTTCCATGGCACCTGTTAGCAAAACATGCACTGTCAAGAAAAGGTTTAAGACATGGCCATAACACAGCAATATCATTAAACAACCAAGCTACAGGAGTAAAAGGCAATACTTAGTCTGAAAAATCATCTCAAGTAGGAGAATTGTTAGGATAAAAATCTAGAAAGAAGGGCGGGGCGGGGGGAGAAGTAATAAAAGATGAAGAAATAAGGGGAATCCTTCTTATGGGTTAATAACCGATCAGGATTTAGGACACCAAAGATAGAGGCAGATGGTCAGGTTTTCACAAGTAGAGGTGCAGGATCTTGCCATGAGATAAATGGGATATTCATAAATGGCTTGGGAAGGAGGGGGGATGAAGAAAGGACAAGTCGCTGAGCCATACAAATTTATTCAGAGTATTCAAAGCTGAATGCAAAGAGCTGTAGAAGGCTCTCCTGAACTGGATGTCTCGAAACACCACGGCAAGTGAAATCCAAGGTCAAGAAATGCAGAGTAAGGCACAGAGAACAACCATAGCCACACGTAGTGATGGGCTCTAAATGAGACACTGATGCTCTGCAAAGAGTTCTGCAAGCCACATTGGACCATTCTCAGAAAACATCAATGTAATGCTCATCAACAAATATAGAACAATCCACCCCAAAAAAATACACAATTAAGTTATTTTGGGAAAAACGCATTTTGGAAAGCAATTCAAAGAGAAGAGCAGAGGCAGCCCATTCCCTTGACTTGTTTCTGGCTTCCTTCCCCACAAAGAGTGGCACCAAGGTCTGGTTTTGCAATTCTCCCTTTTGCACTCAGGCTTGACTCTGTCCAGGAGATGGAGGGATTCCTGCAGGTGCTGGCTGGCTGCAGGAAACTAATCCAACATGAGCACCATTTGTCACAGGTGGGTAAAAAATAGGTCAATCCAGGGGTCTGGCTCCACCAGGTCAACATCCCTGGTCACATCCACACCAGCCAAGGGTCCCCACACTTCTATGAAACCTCCAGCCACAAGAAGTTGGTATTCAACCATTAAGAAACAGGAGAGACTGCAGGGCCCTTTTTTTGGATGAGTTCCACCCATGCTCCAAAATTAAAAGCTGATGCAAAAAAATGTATCCTTATCCATCTCCATGACAGCTTGAGTCAACCAAACTCAGCCCAGAACGAAGAACAACACTCATTCCAGGCATAAAAAAATAGGAAGATCCATCAGATAGAGAAGTGCTGTTAAAAAAGAGGCAGTAATGACAGACCAGAAAGAAACTAGTTTGTATTTTTAGAAAAAGGAAAGAAAAACACGGTTAAAAAGCAATTTTCAGGAGAGGAAATCAGAGTGCCATACTGCAGAGAGACCGGCAGCTCCTGGTGACTGCGCAGTAACCAAAAAATCCTGACTTTGCACCCTCATTTGTCTGAGCCTGGGCAAATGAAACACGAGACCTATTTTTTTGTGTGTGTCTGTGAAAAACCATAGCATTTTTATCCATCCTGCAGTTCATGTCTTTGCACCTCTACATATTTTGGCTCTCTCATAATCGTCCCTTTAACTCTTCCCCAGGCCACTTAGGTCCTTAATTCTACTTTTTTGTTGTCGCCTCAGGTTACCAGGAGAGCAGATATCCGAGGTGTGGAAGAGCAATCAAGAGAAGATCATTGGCACAGGGACTGAGGAAACAGCCATCAACTGATCCCCCATGAAGAGCTCCAAATACAGCACATGTAGAGGGATACGTGGAAAAACTGATGAGCCCAGACTTTCCTGTGAGGAGGAGAAATCTGTGTCCAACATGGCCAGATGCCTTTTAACAAAAACTTCACATCAGGTTGTGTTTCTCAGAAAAACTTCTCAGCTGTAGAGGTTTCTCCCTCCCTGACATTCCCCACACCAGCTCACAGGGACCAATAATGTCTGTTATTGGAGATAAGACAGTGGTTGCAAGTGCCTGATGGGACACTGCTCCGGGGTTGGCACTGGATGGGGTCACTATCAGTGTTTATTTGTCTTAGATTTGCACTTTCTGGTTTTCAAAGATCTGAACTGGAATGGCAAACCAAACTCAGAATTATGTTTTTATGTGTAAAACTCATTATTCACAACAGGAAAGGTAAAGCAAACCCAAGGAACAATACATTACCAATACTGTCAGAGGCACCATCAACTTCAATATCTCAAGCTGTTTAGTTTAAATGTACTTTTGAAATACAAGAGTCTGAAATTCCCCTGCCAAATTCTTTATAGGATCAAAGGAAAACACTTCTCCAGCGCCTGCAACTCTTTAAGGCGCCTTGTCCCTGCCTGCATTTCCCTGCTGCACGTACCTCAGCCCAAAACATTCGTCCCCAAAGATATGGAGGCATCTGCATATTTGATGTATCTGTCCTTGCAGAACCCTCAGAAGGCTTAGCTTGGCAGAAATGGCAGCAGGTAAAATTTAAGGCTGAGAAGTTTAGTTGGTAAGTGAAGCAGATTTTAGATGTGTTGAGAAGCAGAAGGCACTTTATTCCTACCGAGAAGAGCTGGTCGGTTTTTGTTTGCATATTTCAAAGAAAAATAAAGGTGTGATAATTTGTCAATTCAGAGTGTTTGGGCCTATTATTTCACTTAATAATAAATCAAAATGAAATTGGTAATCATGGATATGGGTTGGATGAAACTGAGTTGTACAGCCAAGAGGAATCCTATCCTAATCCATTAACCAGTGCTTAACATCCATTAACAACTCAGGAGGAGGAGAGATTGGAAGATGAGGAAGGCAGATAAAGCAGAAAAGGGATGCCTAAGGAGACATTTCTTCAGAGCTTCCTCCCAGAGGGATGTTTCTGGATGCCTTATTTTTGCCAGGTTGAGGTAATCACTGGTGTATAATGTAGTGATAGGGATCATCTTTTCCACTCCGACAGGAACTGATGTTCTGTCATAACTGCAGTGCGTAACCAGTCAAAACCTCATCTAATACAGTGGTAAATGGGCTCTGAAAATCACCACCATCACGAAAGGTTCTGTATAATACACTCTATATAAATGGAAACAACCTCTTTTCCTGGTGTGCTCCCCAGCTACAGCGTCCCCAAGCAAAACACCCACAACTTAGAGACAGGTGGGAAAAGGAGAAAGCTTGGATATTTCCACTCCTTGGGACTACAGATCTGCCCTGAATACAAAGGATGGACTCATTTATAGGGATGAGAGCAGCACCCAGCATCACCTCCTCACGTACGCCGGCGTCAGGAGTATTTACAGAAAGCTGCCGCTGCCGCCTGGCCCTGACACAATGTGCTCCAGCACTATCTGCTCCAGACATCTCACAAGTTCATATTAGAACTGGTGCAGCCCACGGATGTGTTTGAGACTGACAGCAGGTCCCTCACCCTCTCAAGAGCCGCTCCCAGCAGAGGAGAGTGGAGAAGGTCCGAAAGGGCAGCATTCCAAAGGGTTGCCACCAACGCTTGCCCAGAGTGTTGAGAAATCCTGCGATGAGTGGGGAAAAAGAAACCCAAATTATGGTGGCTTGCCTTTGGTGGGCAGGAGACAACAAAGCTGATGATGCATCTGAGAGGAAATACGGGAAAAATCTGCACACTTTAAGGACAACCCGGGGTTCTTTGTGTCCTACTGCTGGCCCTACAAGGACTACATTCATGAGTCTCAAACCTGGGACCCCATGAGTCTCAGACTGGAAATCAAAAACACAACAGAAGTTCATAGAATCACAGAACGATCTGGGTTGAAAGGGACTTTAATGATCATTTCATTCCAACCCCCCTGCCATCGGCAGGGACACCTGCCACTAGACCAGGTTGCTCCAAGCCCCGTCCAGCCTGGTCCTGAACACTTCCAGGGATGGGGCAGCCACAGCTTCTCTGGCAAGTTACCGCAGACGAACTACTGAAGTAGCCTACAGCAAAATTAAAATGGAAAAAAATACATTTACTCCTTCCTGTCGACTCGGACGTTGTTGCTGAGCACGATGAGAACAGTTCAGGCTGTGACCACCTCGGGTGTTTAAGCCAAGCAGACCAAATTCAGCCTACCAAGGCAACAGGCACTGGCACTGTGGTGCCCAGCTGCAGTACAGCCCTACCTGCAAAGGCTGCAAACCAGCAGGGTCCACTCTGCCAGTTAACTGGGAGGCTAGTGTTTAAAAAAAAATTTAAAAAAAGAGAGAAAAAACCCAACCAAACAACAATTTGTCTCCCTAAGAAGATTAATAGGTGCATTTAAAGAAATCAGGCTGTAGGCTTAATGAGAGAGAGGCAGCAAAATCCTAAATGTGAGACCTCCTACAGTTTTTCAGTCCAGCTGTACAATCAAATAATAGTTTATGTAACTAGGATTGAAACAAAATAAATTAAAAGTAATTTCATGTTTCATCAAAAGAAAAAGTACAGTTCAGAGTCAACATGGAAAAAGATCTAGTTCAGCCCTGCATTTTCCCCAGCCTTTCATAAGCTTTGTATTATCAGCTGATTTGGGTTTTTTTCACAAGAGGAAGGCAAATTACCAAGCAAGTCCCTTAAGAACTTATTATACATTTCCAATTTTCAACCATTCCTATTTTATAACGCATAAATTCACATATCTATAAGTGAAATGTTTTCTTTAGAAGATGAAAGAAAAAAAAAAAACATGCTGTTTTTCCTAGGCTGCAATCTGGTTTTTGGTTAAATAATAAAAAAAAAAAGGGTGGTTAACAGCTACAACATGTCAATCTTTGAAAGTAATTCCTACGCACAACTTCATCCTTTTGCAGACATTAAATATGGCAAAATCTTTTCATACTCCTCATGTCTAGACTGATGAAGGAAAGGAACAAGCTACCAACGGACTCTTTCTTCTCCTGGGAAGCCCACGGCAGACCCATTTGGGTCTCAGGTGGGGTGTTGAGAGGGCGAAGCCCCTCTGGATTCATTTAACAGCTGAAGAAGACACGTCTCACATTGACTTCATACCCATATACAACTTCCAAAGACAGAGCACCTTGAGAAGAAGCACCCTGAGACCACGCCAGAAGAGGCTGCATACTCCAAGCATCTCCTAACAGAACTAAAAATCCATAAATAAAGGCAAATTTCAAACTAAATCTCCCTATTCATGATGTTATAACCGTCAGGACCGGTCCTGCAAAGGGATGTCCACTGGAAACAGGCTCTGAGCCTCTCAGCATCCGCGAGCCCCCAAGGCCAAGAAAGACTCAAGAAAGGCTAGAAAGCAATATTCCACTGGTAGGCAGGGAAACAAAGAGGAAAAAAAAGTTCAGGGGCTGCTCTCAGCTATTGACATCTGGCCTCTGCAAGTGTCCCTGTCCTGTAAGGCCTCTGGCACTCTGGGCCGGATGGAGGAGGGTCTGCCACCATCAGACACCCCGGATGAAACACGGGATTCTGTCACAACTGCACCAAATGACATTTTGATTCATGGTGATTTTTCTTCTGTGTCCTTCAGAGGAGCTGTCAAATCCTCATCTGAAAGCTATTCAGCGTGGGAAACTGCTTTGTCATGTCTGAGAGCCTGTGGTCCCTGTCAGGTCCCGGAACCAAGCGAAGAACGGTTAGTCACACATTCCCAAAAACCCTCAAAATTCAGCAGTGTTTCTCAAGCAGCATGGATGTGTTTTCTATGCAGCATCTGCTTGCTTTAAGTTTAGTCATAGCTATCAGAAAAGGGAGAAACCCTCCAAGAGGACAGGAGATGCTCTTCCCATGAGGACCTACACATGACCAGAGAAGAGGTCCAGGTGGCTCTGAGGCCTCCCCAGAGCCTTTTCTTCTCTAGACCGAACAACCCCAGCTCTCTTAGCCTGTCTTCACAAGAGGAGAGTGTCTCATTTAAGATCTTAGTCATTACCTCGTTAGTGGGGGTGTGATGGGGTCTCTAATGGCGTCTATCAGCAGGTAATGGCCCAGAGGTTTCCCCCAGCCCTGTGCTTCCACCTTTTCCCAACAGTACCTTGCACACCCCATTACAGTCACTTGGTTCTTGGACAACCGTGCCCACCTCAGGGAGCACTAACAGTCTCCACACGGAGATGTTCATCTTGTTGCTCTAGGGAGAAGGTGTAAAGGCTCTTCCTTCCTGTGCTAAGGACAAGGACAGGAGAGAGGTCTGGAAACAGACTGGACAGGAGAGGGGTTGGTGCTGTAGCCCCTCTCAGAAGACGCCTAACAAACTCAACTGCATTAAACATACGCACATTTTTCTTCTATAGATAATGACCTAGAAATACAACTAAATCATTTTTGAAAAAAGAGAATGCACCAAACTATTTAATCACATCTTCAGGGGGGAATGAAGCCAGTAAGAACAGCTAATCTGCTGCTCATCACAGAAACTATAGTTTTGGACTGAGGGAGACTTTGTATTTTCAGAGGTGAGGATTTTATTTAAACCTTCTGTGATCATATATCCCATTATGCCCTCTGGTAAAATGCTTCTACACTTATTTATGCTCACTGTTAACATACACTTCATTACCACTTGGCTAGCATGGGCCTCTGAACTGCAGAGGTGTGCCTTTGCTAGCCATCACAACCATCTTTACCACCCAACACCAGCAGCCAGGCTGGAGGGCACATTCTCTCCTCATCTCCAGCCAAACCATGGCACTTAAACAAATAATAAGAGAAAACAAAATAAAAATTGCATTCAGAGGTGCTTTTCTTGACTTGTCTCTGGGGAGCTCAACATGGGCAGGGAGCTGCTGTCTCCTGCCCCCGCAACCCACTGTCCCCAGTCTGTTAATGGGGCTGGGGTCTCTCTTCAATGTCAAACACACGCTAGGAAAGCTACAGAGGCCACGAGTGAGCGACACACCACCATCAGTGTAGTTAAGTCATCTTTGGTATTAAACAAGAGCAGAGCACCTCATGAACATGCCTTCCAGCCACGCCATAAAGCACAGGCCAGCGTTAATGGGGTCCACCGATGCTGCTCGCTCTTGCAGGCTCCTAAACAGCACGCTGGAGGTGCTGGGTGCTCTCAGCGAGGAGTCAGCTCACTGCATTCATAAAAACTTTCCAGCATCAGTGACATGAAAAGCGGTACGACGTGCTCAGCGATGACTGACAGGCTGCACAGCAGCACCTTGGGGTCATGCCGGAGCTTAGCACCTCCAGGCACGAAAAAAGACAAAAAAACTTGTTCGTAGGAATAGTCGTGCTCATAGACTGATACAAAAATAACAAATCTGTCATTCAAACAGACATTTGAAAACACAGTGATGGCTCAACAGTGACGTTCTCAAATTCAAGAAGAATAACAGTTTACAATGTGTGGGACCAGGATGACCATCAGCACTTGCTGTCACTCACTAGCTAAAAAAACCCCCAAGGAACATCCTGGAGCAGCAGCACTCATCAGCAAAGTTGACGTGATAATCTTATTGTCACATTTAGTGAAAAACCAGAACGCCTCCGCCATGAAACCATTTCACCCTACTGAGCTACCTGCTCCTGGGAAGCACACTCTGCAACCTGTCTGCCTGTCCCATCCTTCCCAAGGAGCACCTCATATGCTAGGAAATTAGCCTGATATTGGAAAAGGATTGCTGGAAAAACACCCTCGGCCAGCCATGGTGCCAGCCCCAGCCGGGGAAGTGGTGAAGACGGCTGTGCAGAGAAGCTGTGTGGCAGGCAGGCTGTGGTGTTCTGCCAGTCCAGATGCACATCAAGTATTCCCCAAACTCATATAAGCTGCAGGAATATGCCACAGCACTGACTCTCTGTTTGCACTGAATTGGAAACATGATGGGAAACATCAAATATGTGCTCGATTCACACAGCAGAGAAAAAAAACGGCTTTATTCCATTGAATAAATCCACATTGAAGAAGCAGAAGTGGAGAGGCAGAAGCCAGCTCCATGTAACCCATGGTGTTGAGGGACCCGCTGGCCCCAATGGATGTGGTCACTTGAGCTGCAGCTCCATTGCTGAGCATCAGCAGAAGAATCAGGATGGTTTGGGTAGGAAGGGATCCTAAAGATCACCTAGTTCCAATCCCCGGCCATGGGCACGAACACCTCCCACTAGAAAGCTGACCATCAGCACTCAGATTTCCAGTGCAAAGGAAGCAGCCCTGCCATGGCTTCAAATTGTACCAGAAGAAGCCAAGGACTCCTCCAACTTTTCAAGCAGTACAAGCCAACACAGCAAAGGACATCGATCCTTCCAAATTCTTCTACATCCTTTCTGAGCAGAAGTGGACACTGTAGGGACATCCCCAGGAGCCTCTCACTCAGCAAAAGTGAGGGATAAAGATCCACGCCCACAGTGAACCATCCAGGCTGGTTCCAGCAGCGAGAAACCAAAACCCGTGAGGCGGATTGCAAATCTGTGTATTTGTTTTGGAAATAAAGGCATTAATAATTGATGCCAAACACTGTGAATATTGATGAGCACATTCCCAGAAGAGGTTTTGGAGTTACTTAAGCACCCAGAACTGTGCCGTCTGGATTCGGTGGCCTAATGGCTGCTGTCAGAGCAATCACAAGCACGCAAAGCACTGTGTCACAGCCAGCACCACCTGCCCATCACGGGGGGGAAGATGAATTGAAGCCCAATGGGGTATTTAACACCACAAATATTTTGACTTGATCCATCATGTACACCATTTTCTACTCCTTTTACTTCTTATTTTGCGAGTTTGATGAGCTCAAAACATTGCGTATCTGTTCGTGCCCTCCTCACTTAAACCCAGCCTCAGCTCCCTCCTGACCCTCCAAATGTCTTGCAGCAAATAAACTGATGCTCAATACATGCAGAAGCATGGCAGGCTTTTCCAGAATGCCAGTCCATGGCTCAGCCAGGAAAAAACTATTTTAATATTTGAGGAAATTCTCAGCAATGCCTCAGATCATGATGCCTCTGCCCCATCCTGTACAGGGCTCAGAGCCTTTGGGGAGAGCAGAGCATGGAAACGCGGATGGAGCTGGCTCTCCAGGCTCTCCAGATGAGCATGAGCCCTCTCTGCAGCCTGACTTCCCATCACACAGTCTGGTTTTATTTCTAGCACAGTCATATGAAAATGGACATCGACTGCTCATTTCTGCAAGCTTGGGAAGAGTGCCCATTTAAAAAGAAATAGGCAAAGTTGCTTTTTTTAAAAAAATTATCTTTATGTATAAACTTCTTATCTCTCATTGTGATGGTACTTATGGCAAGCAAACAAGCACACGCAAGTGAGCTACTGAGAGGACAGAAGGGAACATCCAAACTGCACTGGTTTGTCCAAAGTTTCTCTGATTTAAAGGGCTCTTTCTTTCAGTTCTGTTTATCCTATACTCTTCCCTATCACCAGATTTTTTACTTCAAGCTCCACCACCTGCCAAACAGAGCAATGCTGAATGTACAGCAGGGTAAACAGGATCAGCACTTGCCTTGCCATTGTTCCAAGCCAAGAGAAGGCTCTGGGGGAGTTCACAGCCCATGCCAAAGGTGCTACCATGCAGTACTGCAAACATTCCTTCTCAGTAGCTTCAAGACCTTCAGCTCACAGCAAGCCTACCTTGAAGCTTAAGAAATACTGGGGTATGACCCACAGTGTGGAAGACAAAGGTCCTGGCATCTCTGCTCTTGTGCCACGGGAGCAAGCTCCCTCCCGGCCTTGCAGCCTGCAGCCAACCTGGCTGCTTGCAATGTGCATCTCCCAGCTCCAGAGAAACAGTGGTGCTGAAAGCACTGCTGCTCCCACAGACAGCCCCTGAATGTGTGGCTTGTCCTCATTGCTTCCCAGGAGACTGCCCCTCTTCCCCTCTCCCATCCTTCAGCCTGAGCTCATGCATCCAGGTGTCAGAAAGAGCTTTTTACAAGTTTCACAGCTGAGCAGCAGAGACACCGAAAATCTGAATGAATCCAGTATAAATCAGGCACAAATACAATCAGAAGCAGCAATAAAGTCTCTCTGCAGGTTACCAGGAAAACCAGCCATCTAAAGCACCATGCCCCAAGCTGCAGTTCTGAACTTGGGATCATCCCTGCTCTGCCATCCAACCCTTTTTCATCCATTCATCAAGCTGCACCGTGAAAAGAGCTTGTCCCTTCTGCTGAGGGGGTCTCTCTGGAGGAATAGACCAGGACCTCCCAGGCACTGGAAAGCTTTCTGTCCAAGTGCCTCAGCAACCAATCTGGGTTCCTTTGATCCTACAGGTTAACAATGCTCCAGCTTTTCACCTCATCTCAGGCTACAGAGGCTCTGTTTGTCTGAGCAGACCAACAGCAACTCTTCCCTCCTTCCTCCAATCCAATCTCTCCTTGCTGGAGTATCAGTCGGGCACAGCCCCCTCAGGTGAGATTCCAGCAGCACCTTGCACAAGGTCTGCACTGAAAACACCTTGCCTGATGCAACCCTGCACCATGTTGGCCTTTTCAGAGCTGCATCCTGCTGGCAGAGCCAAACTGCCCCACGGCTGAGCCCTGTTTCCAGCTTCCCTCCAACCTCTGGGTCTCCTGTGCCTTGCCAAAGCATGCAAGCAGGAAATCAAAGTTCATAAACAGTGGTAGATGTTGCAGCCTGGTGAGAAGATGCTACTTCTATGGATGGTTTCTACTCTCTGAAGTCTCTTCATAGTGTATGGACAGCTCCTTAGAAACTGTTATTATGGATTTAAACACAAGACCCCAAAATCCAGGGTACCCCTTATAAGTTAGTCAGCCTATTTCTCTGGGTAACACAAAGCAAACTGTGAAAAATGACACAGGAAAGTCACACTACTATAGTTTTCGCTGGCTCGCATGTGGATTTATGTTACTTAATTCAGAGGAAAAAAATAATTGCTCTGATATTGAGAGAAACTCACTTTCCCTGGTCACTTGGGATTTCTGGAGCAGCACCTTTTGCACTGCATACTCACTGCTTGGCCAGCACATCCCGTGCTCTGCTGAACCTTTCACAACATATGGTCTGTCTTATGTGCCCACTCCTGCACCTCATAAAAGAGACTTTCTTCTCGAGGCCTGATTTCCCTTCATTGCCACTTTGCTACCTTGAATTAAAATCCCTCAGTGTCATCCCAGTCCCCCACACCCCTCCCACGCTTTGGTTTTAAACATTGGCATAGCTCAGCATCGTCCTCATCCCACTGCTGCTCCATGGCACAGCCCCGCTTGGCCCACCTCTTTAATTGCGTTAATTAATTGCAAGGGAGGGCAGCTCCCCAGCAGCAGCTTCCCAGGAGGCGCAGGAGCATCAGCTCAGTGTGCAAGGGCTGGAGCATGGCTGGAGAAAACAACCTGGTGTTTCTGGCAGGAGAGGAGTGTGGATGGCCAGTGCTGCAGACTGTGCTCCTCCATCCACCAGCCTCGTGTGCTCCAGGACCCTAAAAGCCCCTGGAACCCCCAGTGCTGCACAACAGCAAACACAGACACTGGACAGTAATGGGGGAGCAGTGCCAAAATCGGACAGAGACAGCAGACCTGCACGGTTTCCTCGGCTCCTCTCATTACAGCGGGCTAAACAGCCCCGCAGGAATTTAATTTTAAATTGTTCAAGCAGCTACGAACAACTTCTCACTGGCAGAATCCAAGGCAGAGCGGTTGTGACTCTCTAGCAAAGGGAACTGAGAAAAATGTAAAGGAAAACGAGCACAATTTCACTCAGAAGTATTTTTTTTCACACTCCCTGTGTGAAAGCTCACAGGGATCTTACAGACAGAAGCCTGCCCGCAGGCTGGCTGCCCTGTAGCACCCCTGAATCCCGCTGGATGTTACGGTGCCGCCTGCGAGCAGCGATTGCAGCCCAGCAAGACGGAGCCCACTGCCAGGCAAGACTGCAGCCTCCGCTCACGCTCCCGCCTGGATTTTCCCTGTTTGAAGCAACACGACTGGCAAGACCAGCAGCGCTCATCACTGCCCAGGCGAGGCAAAGAGCCCAGAACGCCACTGCCTCGGCCACACACTGAGGGCAAACCGCCTGCCGAGTCCCCCACATCCCTCTGTGCAACTTTCTGCTCCTCGCCTTTATTTTTTCAGACAGGATGATGTTTCAGGATTGGCTATTTTTTTTTAAAGGAATATCTCTCATCCCACACTTGCTTCCAAAGTATCTCCCTCCCAGCTGGCACTGCCTGGCAGAAGGAGAACAGCTCGGTGTGGTTCCCTGCGAGGTTTTGCACCGATGACTCCTGGCAGGGCTGCACGTCCCTCCTGTTACATAACGACCTTTCCCGTTTGGTGCCGTCTCCACTTGGGGTGGCCACGTTTGGGAGTGGTCACATTTGGGGTGCTCACACGCTCCAGTGCTCTCAGCCGCGTGCTGCCAGGCACCATCCCCCCACCCTGACCAGACCCACCAACCCTGAACCACATCCCTCCCTTCTCCTTATGCCTCTCCCCTCACTGCTGGACCTCTGCCCACCGGGCAGCACCCCGCTTTCTCCTGCCCCCCAAACACTACACTCCTCCCCGGGCACTCCATCCCTCTCCCACACCCAGCCCCAAACCGCACCCTTGCTCTCCGCAGAACCCACGGGCATCCCGGAGCTGCCAGCTCCCCTGGGGCAGCACCCTCCAGCAGCGACCTGCCCCGGCTGTCTCGATCACCTCCCTGAGCCCCCCTGCACCTCCCTCACCTGCCTTCTCCCTGCTGCCCCCGCCCCACAGCCGCACCGCCTCTCCCCTCGGCTCACGCTCCGTGCAGACCCCCGCCTCACCCGCCTGCGTCCGCCTGCAGGTGCCCCACAGACCTGCACCCCCGGGCACCTCCTGCCCGAGTGCCCCCCAGACACCCCTGCAGCCACCACACCTGCACCCCTCACACCTCTGCGCCGCACCCCGGCACCTCTGACCCCTGCACCCGACACCCCTGCACCCGCTGCCCGCGAGCCCCCACACGCCCGTGCCCCCCACACGCACCCGCACC
>VZTE01003581.1:315190-337568 GCA_013397775.1 Eulacestoma nigropectus
GGCCCCGCCCCGCCCCGCCCGCCGGCCAATCGGCGCCGCGCGGAGCCGGCGCTCGCGCCCGCCAGGCGGCGCCACGCGAGCTCCCGCGCTGGCAGTCAATGAGCGGCCCGTCTGCCGTGACGTCACGTCCCGGCGGCCAATGGGAGCGCAGTCCCGCATGAGGTTACACCCAACGGCCAATGAGCGCCCACTCACCCGTGAGGTCATGGGCTGCTGCAGGATGTCACACACCACCGACCAATGAGGGGTCCCCTCCTCCATGAAGTCATGTGCTGCTCCTGGAAGTCATGGCCTGACAACCAATGAGCACCCACCTCCCCCATGATGTCGTGGGCTGTCCAAGAACACCACACCCTGCTGGCCAATGAGCGTCTCGCACCCTTGTGAGGTCACGCAGTGCCTTGTGATGTCACACTCTGCCAGTCAACGATTGTCCTGCTCCCTGTAAGGTCGCAGGCAGCCCTGCGATGTCACGCGCTACTGTCCAGTGAGCACCCCGCTGCCTCATGAGATCATGGGCTAGCCGAGGCAGTCGCTCTCAGCCAGACGACGAGCGCACCCCTCCCTGTGAGGTCACAGGCTCTCTGATGAGGCGATGCAGCCTCAGCCAATAACCACCCCATCCTTCCCATGGTCACCCAGAGCCCAGCCAGTGACCACCACTGCTCTTCTACGACACCACAGGGCTGAACCAATGGGCTCACACGCTCTCCTTAAGCTCCAGGCTCAGCCAACCAGCCCCCCTCCGTCCCTTCCCATGACATCACGCAGCGCTCAGCCAATGGTCACACTCTCTCGGTGTGAGGTCAGAGGCTGCCCATGGCGTCAGAGAGCAGCGGTGCCTGTGGGAGCGCGCCCCGCACCACCAGGGCTGCTCCCCTGCCGTTAATGAGGGGCGGTAATTAACGGCGCCGGTACCCGTGGGCCGAGGGACGCGCCGCCACCGCCGGTCCCCTGCTGCCACCCTGCGGCTCCCGCGGCCCGGAACCGCTCTCGGGGGGACCCCAGCGGGGACCAAAACTTGTCCCCGGGAGCGCCAGCCCCGCCGGAGCCGGGATCCGACACAGCCCGGGCAGTGCTGGCGGCTGCTTTTTATGGGCTGTGAGTCAACACACACGCGCTAAATCCTAAAATAAACGTGAAAGTGGGTCCAGCCTCACCTCGGAGCACACCAAAATAGCAACCGGCTCCAACAAGCCCCAGGAACAAGGGAGCAACCGGCTCCAACAAGCCCCTTCCCCGCCCCTTCTGTATCCCCCAGCCCAGGGAAGGGGATGCTGATGCTGGAGGTCACGGCTAGCCCCTGAGGAGCAGGTGTGGGGTGCAAAAGGTGTAATACGGGAGGAAGAGAGCTTTGGAGGAACTGAAAGAATTGAGCAAGAGAATAAAACAGCTTCAGTTCAGGGCAGGGGCAACAGACATGCAATAAACCAGAACAAAAACACATCAGAAACAACCCAGCAGCAACAAGTCCATGGAAAGTAAGAGTGCAGGAGTGGATGAAAGGGGCCAGGACACAAAAAAAGTTTGGCTTGTTTGGATTTTTTCCAGAAGTGATACCTCCCCCAATGACAGGAGACTCAAAACATTCACTTTAAACCCAGCAGAGGTTGGAGCAGCTGCCAGCAACAGCGCTGGTGCAGGTGGTGCCCAGCCAAGGTGCTCAAACCTCAGTTTAAACCTGCCATTGTGTCAAAACACAGTCCCAAAAACCCTTCTCCCTTTATGGGCAGACACACCACCAGCTCTTCAGCACCCCTAAATGGAAGCCCATATCCTCCACCAGCCACAGACCCAGACCTTCACTGCTGCCTTTTTAAAAGGGTCTTCCTGAACTGGAGAGATCCAGAGCAAATGTCTCACATTTTACAGACACTTGACACCTACCTCGAAGGGACAAGGAGAGCGCACAGCAGGCTCTCTGCAAACCCTCTCCCAGGCTTCTCCTCTGCAGAATTTACTTGGCTTGATTAAGTCCCCCCTCCCTTCCCCCCAAGCTTTTTTTTTTCAGCCCTCTGAACCCTCTCCTGCTCCTCCAAACTCTCCCCCATTCCACTGGATTCTGCAGTCAGCCTCAGGTGATGCAGGTGAGACACGGCTCATGCTCTGCAGGCCTTTGCCTTGTTCACTTCCCTGGGGGTGGGCATCACTTTCTCCATGGCTTCACCCCACAACTGCCCTTCCCCGCACAAGGGCTGGCACCCCAAAGGTTCCTGAAGGGTTGAGCACATCCATCACCCTACATTCAGCACCCAAACTCAGACCTCCACCCTGAGGTGCAATAGGGTGGAAAACGCTCAGAAGCCAGTTGTGTTAACAAGTGTGCACAGCAATATATTTTATTCCCTAAAAACATGTTTTTAGCCAGTCCAGGTACTACAGATTCCAGCCTGAAGCAGCTGGAAATAGGAAATGTCAGATTTGTACAGCAGAGTGCTTTATTAGGTGCCTCACCACATCTGTTCCTTGCAGCTCGGACAGCCCTGCTTCAGGTGTGGATCTCCTGTTCTACAGCTCCAAGCTGAAGAACCCAGACAGGTTCAGCCCCACCAGTCTCCCCCTCCCCTGAAGGGAGCCATTCTTCAGCACTTCTCCAGGCCATTCCAAACCCTTTAATCACAACGCAAAACAGTTACAAAATAACAAAAATACTCTACAATCTTATTAAAAAAGAGAAATTAATACACAAGTTTCACACCAGCATGTGCCAAACAGAGGTCAAACCAGCACACCTATCTCTGCTTCCAAGTGGAGCAGGAGGTCACCCCAACACCTTCCTCCCCAGTCAGCAGTTTCAGTGCCAAGCCTGCAAGACCACTCTGGACTTCATGGCCCAAAACAGGACAGGGCAACACAGCCCCCAGGCCCACCTGTGGGTCTCCCCAGCCCCCATAGGCCTGTGGGTTGAGGGAAGGTGTTTAATTTGATTATGAATATACAGACACTCCACAGCCACACAGGTTGCTCTACACACTTCTTCCTCCAGTTAACTTTCCTGGAACTATTTACACCAGACATGGAGCTGGTCCAGGTCCCTTCTCCCTGCTGCTCTCCAGACTGACATCCCAGACACCCTTCCTGCACCTCCTGCTTGTGGCTGCATCCAAGAAGTGCAGTTCCACCTGGTGCCAGAGAGCCCAAAGCAGCAGCAACTGCAGAACTCTGAGGAGGCCAGAAGGCAAGAAAACCCTGTTAATTCTGCATGAAAAAAGGAGGAAGGAGTGGTAAAACGAGGAGGGTAACTCAGTCCAGGCATTAGCCAGAGGCTTGGCCTCCTGTTGGCTTGCTGCAAGGGCTGGATTCTCCACAGGGCAGCTCATCTCACCCACAAGGCAGCATCGGTGCTTTGCAAACAGTAACCCAGACAGTGGTGGCTGCACATTGCCTTGTGTCAGGCTCTGGGCAAGTGTGCTCTGCCCTGCAGCCTCTTCCAAGCCTCTCCCAGGAAGTCAGGGCCTCTCACAGCAGGAAGGTGTCCATTCTGGCCTGGCTGCTGCTGGAGGAAGATGCAGAAGGAGCTGCAGATGCTGGTCTGGAGACCTTCTTCTTGCTCCTCACTGATAATGGACGGATTTCTGCCAGGTTTGTCTGGAGGTAAAACTGTCAAGGAAAGCACAGATCGGTGCCCTGGGAACACAAGTGATCCAACACCTGCTGCAGTCCAGCCTGAACCATAGACCTGGGACCCAGCCACACATCTGCATCCAAGACAGGACAGGATGGGCTTTGCTACCTTCCCACAGCAGCAGAGCTCGGACACCCTCCTGTCCCATGAGTCGGGGAACATTTCCCAAACAGGGGGTTTGGACTGGATATTAGGAAACATCTCTCCACTAAACAGGTGGTCAAGCATTGCAACAAGCTGTCCAGGGAAGTGGTGGAAGTCCCTGGAAGTGTTCCAGAAACATGCAGACGTGGTGGTTAGAGACAGGAGTTAGGGGTGGGCTTGGCAATGCTGGACTAATGGTTGGACTCTGATCTTAGAGCTCTTTTCCAACATTAATGATTTTATGATACCCCCTTGCACATAAAACAGCATTTTAACAGCGCATCAATTCGAGCTGCAACACCTCCTGAGCCAGGAAACTGTGCAGGTAAAGGCAGAGCAGCCAGAGCCTGCAGCCTCTCATGGCAGAGCAACCCCAAGGCAGGAGCAGCTCCACACCTGTGGGGTGAGCTCAGCCCAGCCACTCCTCACCACAGCGGAGCAGCAGCATCCTGCAGGAATGAGGGCTCCGGCTGCACGGGCTGGCAGGCACACAGCCAGCAAGAGGCTGTGCTTCACTGCTGCTATAAGATCTCAAGGGCACAGGCAGTCCCTGCATATTGCACTGACTTCTAGCTGATGTGCTCCTCTAAACCAGCCACAAGTGCTCTCAGCAAGTTCAGTTCCTTGACGCCTTTGCTGAGCTCAGATTTGTTCAGAGAGAAATCAGATCACTCCTTGAGGATCCCAAGTCCATTTTTTGTTGACTGAGACCAAAGAGGAAGAACAGAAATCAGGTGCTCACAGCACCAGTACTGCCACATAAGCTCCAGGAAAGGATACTGGCTCTATGAACTTTGTCCTGCCTCCCATGCCATCGTAGCCCGTCCTCACCTAGGAGAGAAAAACAAATGAGCCTGGAGCAGCACACAGAGCCTTGGCTACCTCTCCTCATGCTGGTTATGGGGAAGAGGGAGTCTTGCAGACCACACCTTCTGGAGAGGGGTTAAAGGCACTTGGAAACACTCAGTACTTATGCTAAGCCTTCACTTTTGGAAAAAGACAGACCCATGGGTACAATGAAGTTTGGGAATATTGGGCACTTCTTGAGACAAGCCAAGCAAGGCTTAGGATTTTGTCACTGGGATGGAGGAATACAAGGAGAACAGCCTAAGCTCCAAGGAGATGGAGGAATAGGACATTGAGAGCCACTTAGTCTGCTGCCAGGAAGGGAATGAGCATCTGTCATCCCTGGAGCTCTGCAGGACTGGGAAGTAGCCAGGTTGTGCTCCGAGATTTATTTTCCACACACTGTATGTGGCAAGGTAAAAGCCTCGTTCGCTTCCTCTTGCGGGGTCAGTTCAGGACAGAGGTGGCAGTGCCAGTCCCGGGCACAGTCACCAACTGGACAGTCATACTTACAGAGCCCATGTTATTGTGGGGACCCCGCAAACTGCCCGAAGATGGCTTCTTGGAGAGAACAGAGTTCCTGATGAATGCTGGCAAGAGTCCTTTCAGAGCATCATCCTCCAGATCATCTGCCCTGTTCTGTCCCACAAGGTAACAAGAAAAGCCCTTTAACCAGCACAATCTGCTGAATGGAGTCCACATACAGGCAGCACTAATAACACAGACAGCTATTTAAGGCAATGGTTACTGCCATACCACATGTCAGGCTGAAAACCAACAGCTTCCAACCTCCCACTGGGGCTTATGTGGAACGGTGCCCAGGAGGCAGGACACTGCCCCCAGCACAGCTGGGAGAACAGCCACCTCAGCTGACCCCACAGCCCTTGTGGTCAGCTCCAGGTGGTGTTTGTGAAGCACATCTGGGGCAGAATTATCAGCAAGAAGCATATGGGTCCCCATCCTCCCTTCTCCTGCTGAGCTCCAGGAGGCCTGAGGCAGCAACAGTGTTTTTTCTAAGAGACCATCAAGGAAAACACTTTGAAGCACAGACTGGTTCTATAGATGGGCCGGTCTATGGCCACAAGGGAGAAGACAGATTCTTTATCCCAAGCTTATTAACAGCAGAATCAAAGAGGCGACACAGAAAAATCAAGATTAGTCCTTTACCTCCACTGTTTCCTTCAGAATTTTCTTCGCCAGATTTACCACAGGAGGCCTGTAAGGAGCCCAAGGAGCAAATCAGCAGAGATTTATTGTTCAAGTGGAGCTGGCAAGGACAGACAAGGCCGAGCAAATGACGACAAAGCTTCCAGCACGCCATCAGGCAGCTGGAGAGCTATCTGATCTCACACAGCAACTTCCAAAGCAGTGAGACTTTGATCTCCTTTAGAAGCAGAAAGAGGAGGGAAAACTCACGGCTTTTTATCCAGCTTCTGCCTTTTCATAGCGCCGAAGGGAGATGTGCAGGGCTGGTTTTCAGGGGTGTCCACATCGTAAGTAGCATCTAGATTGATCTCATCGCTGTGGGCCGGGCGGTGGAGCTTTGGATGCTGCAGTTCCACGGGAGCAGGGCTACAAAGCCAAGAAAAGCATCAGTCACCGAGCCACCACCTGCCACCCAGGGGAAGGCAGAGCTGCACCCCATGACATTGAGTGCTCAGACAGCAGTGGCACCAGGAGCAGAGCCCTGGTCTGCTTACACATCAAAGAAAGGACAATCTGAACCCCAGCGTTTAAATTCAGTCCCCCAAATTACTGCTCCCCCTCAAATGCTGAGCGCTGTAACAGCAGCACCCAGAGCCCAGGAATCACACTGACACATTGTTGCTCTATGGACACAACCCAGCTTGCTCTACTGGGGTAATGGCATAGGGTCCTCAAGAAAGGCTGGATAAAAGGAGATGTCATTTTTCAGGCTAGACTCCTCTGCCTAGCTAAGATCTTTTGTCCTCATACACCAGGGCACTCTCATCACAAGGCCAACTCTAAAGCAACTAGAAGAGCAGCTTTAGGGATGTTTCCCAGGCAGGACACAGTGACAAAGACTTTTTCAAAACCCAGGCTGTTCCTCCATCCCCTCCTGACCCAAACCCTCCAAGACAAAGACTTTTTCTATGTGTGTGACATCATCTTGTCAGCCTTAAGAAGGACACAAGGAACAAACCAGCCATACTTCTGCAACATCTGCCAGACTAGTGCTGCTTTCTCAGACAGTCAAACTGCCAACTCTTGCTTTGGACCTGTCACCTCCATCCCTGGCCTGTATCTGAGGATGCAGCTCACTAACCTTTCAAAGACTAGCCGACTGAGTGTTTCCCTGGTTGCAGAGGGGACCTTCAGAGTATCCTGCAGGATGTCTATCTTCTTCTTCAAACTCTGGAGGGAAAAGGGAAAGCAGACAGTGAGATAAGGAAAGATTTAGCAGTACTTTGCCCCTTTTCCATAAATCAGCATCAGGTGGAGCTCAGAGGTAGGCTGGGAAACTTAGTCACTGAGCAAAAGCCAGCATAACTCCTGGCTTTGCAGCTGCAGACCAGTCTGCAGTAACTGGCAGCTGGCCATGAGGAATGATATTCTCACCAAGATCTCCTTGTCTGCATTCTTCAGATCTTTCTGTGTGCTTTTTAACTCCTCCTTTGTCTTCTCCAACTCTGAAGTCGTTTTTTGCAGCTGCAGAACACAACAGAGTGTAGGTTACAACACCTGGGTAAGGGGGACTGCAGAGCCCTGTGAGAGCAGTGTGCTCTGCACCACATGCTACTCCCCCTGTTTAAGGGCTCCGTTTTCCTGTGTCAGTCTGACCAATCTCTCCTGTATCAGCACAATCCAATCCCTACCCAATTCCACAAGCTGCCTGCAGAGGGATCTCCAGGGCTGCTTGCCCAGCATTTATGCCTGACGGCAACAGTTCTTCCCTGCTCTAACACTTGGTGGCTGCGTTCTGAATTCCTGCAGGACTTTGGACACACCAGAGCACAGGAATTACAAACCACAGGCTGGAGGATGGCTGTCCATCAGCAGTGCTGGCACATGGACAAGCCTGATTAAACAGGGAAGCATGCCAGGAGCGGGTGTCAGGAAGTGGACTGCTACCACTTCAGACACTTCTGTGAGTCCGGGAGTCTGGGCCAGCTCATGGACTGTGGGTACAGTCAGCTCTCTGTCAGCCAAGCCTAGAGCCCCTTGTGCACTGACTCGCATCCTCCTGACCCACACTGGCCATCACAGCTTGGGTCTGACTCAGCCAGGAGCAGCCCAATTCCAGCAGCAGCACCTTCTGTAGGGATTAACTCCTCTGGGGAGCACAACACAGCAATCTGAAAACCTCCTTCTCCATCTGAGGGGACAACAGCTATGGCTGAGTAACAGAAGTAGGCCAAATCCACCCACAGCTTCTCACTTTGTTGGCTTACACACGGGGATGCCCCAGGGAACACCTGTGCCTTGGGGAGCGAGGCTACACACACATGCTTTTCAAAGGGATGTGCTACCAGAACAAAGAGAGTCCTGCCTGACCTAACAGACCCCAGCCAGGCCTGAAGCAGGGGGAGCACAGCAGCAGAGGCATGCCAGCATCCCCAAGCTCTGCACCAGCTCAGGACCAGCCCAGGCAGGTTCTGTGCAAGGCCACCTTCTCGTCCTCACTGTGCTTTGGGAACCTCTCCTGCCTGGGCACAGCATGATGTGGGAGCCCTGGCCCAGTTCAGTTGGCTGAAGGCACAGAGCTGGGTGTGACTGTGTGTGCCAAGCCAGGACTAAGCCCTGCTCAACTGATACTGGCTCCAAACCCCTTCCCACTTCCTTAGGGGCCCAGTTCTGCAGCAGGATGAGCTGGCAGCTGAGTGCTCAGCAGTGTGGCCGGATGAAGGAATTGCTACTTCCAGAACCCAGTGGGAGCTGTGGAGCACCTGTGTGCTGCTGCCTTCCAGCACAGGCTCCCTGCCAAACTCTGGCTGGATCTGCACATGCTGCCCCAGCAGTGTCCCCAGAGACCGTCCTCCTGACAACAGCCCACAAGCTGCTTGCTCACCACGTCACATCCTGACCCAGAAACCCCAGCCTGACCCTTCCACACACCTGCACTGATCAGCGTGGGAGGGGGTCACTGCAGAGGCCTTAGGCCTCAGTTATGGACAGGGATCTACAGACCAGATGTCACCCTGGCAACTCACGCTCTCCCTTTACCTTATTATTGACAGAAAACAGCTCCTTCTTCAGTTTCTCTGTCATCTCACCAGAGATCTTCCGAGCCTCCTTCAAGTTCTCATATTCCCTGCAAAGAGACCCAAAGAGGCACGCTGTTTGTAAGACAGTTGAGCCAGAACTGCTCAGAGACAAGCCAAGACCCTTAAATTGAAGCTCTGGACCTGCAGAGCCACCAGAGAAAACCCAGGAGACACAAAGCCCTTTAAGGAACAGAGATGAGTGTACCAACACTGTGTCACACATTCCACTACACCACGGGGGAGAAAGAACCTGCACGGGATACCATGCCTGATTCCACCAGCAAAATGGGAACCAGCACTGGGAGCCAGAGACATTTCAGTTGCCAGTGAAAAAGACAGACAACAGAGCACAGCCTCCATGCTGGGAGCAAACAGGGGACTTTGCTTTAAGTGACTTTTCAGAGACTTCACACTACTGGCCATGCACATTCATTCCCAATCACACCACAGGGACACTCGCCTCATTACAGCTTTGTACCAAAGCTGCAGTTATTCAGCTGCCATCAGAACAGACACAAAAAAAGCTGTGTTTTTTCCCAGCAGGACCAGATGGATATCCAGGTAGGGGAGGGCAGCAGTGCAGGCTCGCTTTGCCAGAGGCCACAGCTGCACAGTGCAGTGCTGCACAGGGCACAACCCAGAGCTCCGCATCCACTCGTTTTCCCCCAGGCGCGAGAGGAAAGCGGAGGGAATAATCATCATCACTTCATAGGTGCACTGACAACTCTGGAGACAGTTCCCATGGTGACATACATGTCACTACAGTGACAAGAGGAACAGTTCAGTGTGACAGGCTCCAAACTAGGTCCCCAGGATCTGTCAGTCAAACCCAGTGGAAGCCCTAAGAGGTGGCGAGAGCCCCGCAGAGCCCGTGTGCCTGTCAGTGCTCGGCAGAGGGTTCTCCCTGGGTACCCCCAGGACAGCACCAGCCAGCTGTGCCAAGCTTGCAGCACCTACTTTTTGAGGGAGACACAGTAGACTGCAAGCTGCTCCACCGCTGCCTGCCCGACTCCCATCTCTCTGATCATCTCCTCCACTTCCGGGCGCTGGCTCTGAAGCAACAGCTCGATCCTGCACAAAAAAAACCACAAACATAAACATACCCTCAGCTCATGAATCACAAACAGACCTGGGAAAGAGACAAAAGCCCTGCTTCCCCCTCAAAGGGCTGGTGCAGCCTGAGCTTCTGCTGCAGGCACTCTGGGTGCCACGGGAGAAGAGACACAGCTGCCTCACCCCAAGCAGGGCTTTTCACTAGGGAAAAGCAGCACTACTTGGACTAGAAAAGGGGCAGCTGTACATACACACTGCCATGGAACTGATGCCCAGCTCTTGGTCCCTATAGCCCTGTGGCTGACTGTGTTCCTGGGCTGGCATTCTGCCCCAGCATCCTCTGATAACAGAAATGAATGGCACATAGCCATGCTCAGTGCACTAGAGATGAGGCCAGTACCCTGCCTTGCTGCTCTTTAATGAGAGCAGCTGTCTGGAAACATAGCAGGGGCAAGAGCGCAGGCAGGCAAGGGCAGCTAATGCAGCCCTTTCCAACCTTACAGGTAAAGGTGATCCAGCACATAGAGGTGGGTGTTGCAGTAGGCCCAGCAGGGCCCCTCCTGCCCTCCCCAAAAAGGGCAGAGGTGTGCAGCCCAGCCTGCGAGGCCCAGGGAGCACCCCGGATCTCACCGCTCCATGGTTCTCAGCTTGTTTCGCAGCCGGCGGGCCTCCTCCTTTGAACTTCTGTTATCCTCCTGCTGCTGCTCCAGGAATTTCATCTGCTTCTGCAGGGAAGCGAGCACACACAGACCGTTAGTAAGGCTCCAGGGATTGTTGGAGAAACACCCTGGCTTACGTGCACTGCGGGCAGCTGGGAGCACACATCGGCTCTAAATGCTATCACCACCTCAGCAGCCCGGGATTATGGAGAGTTGAGCTCCCTCCCACTGTACCCCCCAGCTCTGCTCTCCAGGGGCACAGCAGGGTCTCAGCTAATCACAAGGTGAGGCTGGAGCTGAAACCACGCCGCAGCCCCTCTCAGCTGGGAGCACTGGAGGGGCTGCACAGTGCCCTGCATGCAGCAGTGACAATTTGTTTTTCAAAAGCAAAGGAGTCCACAGCAAGCAAACCTTGCTGTCGCCTTCCCCTCCGTGCACAGCTGATTGCTTCAGCCTCCCAACTCCCCCTGCCATGAGCTGCTTAGAGCATAAATAGGAATGAGTAGGTCTCTTCTGGGAGACCTCAGCCAAACCAGACTCCCACCTGGGCGCTTCTCTCACCTGCTGCAAGCCTACTGCAGCCATTGCCTCTCCAGCTCTACAGCAGTAACACAGAATTTCAGCTGAGCTGGAAAAGCACACATCTGCAGTGTGCCAGAGGATGGGGAGAGCTGAATTAGCACCATTCCGATGCATCTGTGCTGTCTAGGTTTGCATGTGCCCAGGCACCTTGCACAGCAACTTTGAAAAGCTCTGGTTTCAGCACAGTGCTGATTCCGGGGAGAGGCCTGGCAAAAGATCATCGCCTTGTAAAGCTCCTTCCCACACAGAAGTTTAAGGATTTTATCCACTTCCTGCCACAAAAACCAAACAGCTGTGAAACCACTGGGAAGTTGAGGAGGGACAGTGTTGCAGGCTCATTCATGTGTTACTCTTGCTTAACCGGAGCTTGTCTTTGGCTTTTCCCTAACCAGAACTCTCAACACTTCAGATCCCCACAGCAGTGTTTCGTGCCCGGTCAGAGCAGAGTCCCCAGCTTCGGCCAGCCTGAAACAGCAGCAAACTGACAGCGCCAGCAGAAGACAGGACCAGCTCGCAGCCTTAACCTGCGTCACAGCGAGTTAAGCCTGTATTTTAACTGCAGAAGTTTAGTGCTTTAATCTTTAATGATGCAGTTTAAGACAGCGCTTGGCATTCAGCTGGGAAACCCCGTACGCCACAGAAAAGAGACCTCCAGGCCCCTAATCCTTCTGCCCTGCCCAGCTTTCATTAAAGAGACTTAAGCATACAGAGAGGGTTTTGCAACAGGGAAGGTAAGCACAGAGCTTCCTCCAGAGGTGTCAAGGCAGCAAAATCAAGCACTGAGATGCTGAGTTGAGCAGCAAACACCAGCTTCCACTGTCAAAATTATTTCTGCTGGAGTAGGGGCATCAGAAGTATCCTATCACTGACCTATCCAGGATCACACCAGCATCTATGGCATGGCCAAGATCCAGGCTGCCTTTACGTGCACGCAGATTGGATATAATCCCATGGTTGGGCAAAAGCACCTTCCTGACACAGGCACATCACCTTCACCCAGCACAGACTGCCCAGCCCAACACCAAGGCAAAGCTGCTCCAAGACATCCCAACAAAGCTGCTCCTGCTCTTACCCTCTTCCTCTTGCTGTTTACTCACGGTGCATGACTACACACTGAGTCACTGCACGCTGAAACACAACAGGAATATTTGATCCCTGGACTTCACAACATTACTAACCTATCTGAGGCAAAGCCCTGGCAACAGAACAGAGACAGGAGAGTTAGCTAGATCAGATCCCACTCAGCTGAAGCCTGCAACTCCCCCTCCATATTTTTCAGTTTGATTTCTCCCCCAGTCAAAGTAAGAAACTAATTTTCCTTGAATCCCGCTTGGCCTAAACCCATTTCAGAAGAACATTCTACCTCAGGGAGTCAGTGTTTCAGCAACGGGGTGCTGGGGCTAGCTCCCACACTGGATTCCTGCTACCACCTTTATGACCAGCACTGCCACTTCATTAGCAAGGCTCAGCCACATTCCTCAGGCTGGGTTGGCATTTCTCCCTCACCAGGGACACCTCTGCCTTGAGCACCTGTACACAAACCACAGGCTTTTTATGCCTCTGAATCACCTCAGGCAGAGCACAAACAGGACCTCGAGTCCAGCAACGGCGCTTGCTTCAATTAATCAAACCAAAATGAAAACCTAGGCACCAGACCCGAAATCCCACCAGCACAATCTCTTTATTAGCATGATCTGCAGAGATCTTCAACAGAATTAACACTGACTGCGTGATAGTTAGTCCTGCTGGGGACAGGAAGGGTACCTTGAGAGAGGAGCACAGCATCTCTGTCTCTCCCACCACCTTCTGGAGCGACTCTATCGTGGCATTGCGCACATCCAGAGTGTCCCTCAGCCCGTCCACAACAGCCTGGCATTCCCGCTTTTCTTTCTCTGGAAAAGAAGAAAGAAAAAGGTCATGGCCTGGTAACCCAGGCTCCAGCTGCACCACAGCAGCAGGAGCACACAGACTGCTCGCAGGCTCAGCTCCAGGCTGCCAGGATTTGGCCATTCCTGGAGAGAGCCATTTCTCTAAGTGCTGTCTGCACCAGGGTCTGTACTGAGCAATTGCTTTTCTCAGTGCCAGCAGGCTTCAAGATTTCTTTACTAAAGATAAAAAATTCCCTTTAATAGCTTTCCAGTGCCAGCCCTGCTAGCATTAAGATGATGTATCTTAACTCTTGCGTTTTCTCAAAGCCAGGCTTGCACTTGGAAATAATTCCTCTTGAGTTACACCAAGCTGTCATAGAGCTGGAGAACAGAGCTTTGTATCCATCCTCTCCACATGGAACCTTGCGTGTCAGGAACTCCTTTGGGGGCCATTGGGCAGCTGCGTGCAGTGGTCCACCAACCACAGCACCTACATCAAAGGGCAGGAGGCAGTGACACTGGGGACACTGCAGGACACATGACAGCTTAAGTAGATTCCCCAAGTGCCCACTTTTTACAGGTCACCAAACCTTTTGAGTCCTGCTGTCCCTCCCCCTGGCAGTCCAGGAGCAAAGCACATGCCTCTGACCACCAGAGAGAAGGTGGTGGAAAACATCACCAGATCTCAATTTGTTTTGTGGAGACAAGGGAAGAACAGCTCAGAAAGCAACAACCACCATCAGGAGCTGCCAGACCTATGCAGGGAACAACCAGCATCGCTGAGAAGCTCAAAGCAGTTGGGTAATGACAGAAAGCAGGAACCCCTCCACCTAACCCTGCTGAGAGCAGGGTAAAATCTTCAGCTCAGCATCTTCACTCTTTGCTAAAATCACCTGTGGCTCCAGCCTGGCAATAGTAGAGAGCCAAAGAGTGCTTTTCCAAAAAGCTTGCTCTCCTTGCAAGCCATCCAGTTTCAAATTCTGCCTCCACATCCTGTGGAAGCATGACCTGCAGAGAAGCTTCACTGTTCAATCAGGGAGTAAAAGAGCCGTGTGGGACCGAGGAACAAGAGAGGGACGTGTTCCAGCAGAAGCATGCGGGTGGCTTCTCCATTGATCTGAATAACCCTTTCTCACCAGAGGCAGTGCCTGGAGACGCTCCCTTGCATTTGCAGGGACTCCACACCCACCGAAAGACTTAGGGCTTCCCCCTCCTCCGTTCCCAGCTGCCCAGAGGCAGATGGCAGGAATCAAACCCCTCCGTGCTGCGGGAATGAGTTTTCAGCTCATTCAGAGTGCCTCCCACAGAGCCTGCTGGGTCTGCTCGGAGCTCGGCACCTCTCGAGCCATTTGCAGGCTGATCAGAGCCTGGCAGCTCCACAGCTCCTCTGCAGCGCACAGAGCAGAGCACAGCTTCACGTGGAGAACTTATACACAGGAACCAGCAGAGAGCAGAGTACCCACAGCAAAGGAGGCAGGAGGTGGGAAGGAGCTTCGCATTTCCAATATGAAAAGAGAATGGGACAGGGAATGTCAAGTCCAACCTCTACTCACCAGAAGCCGAGAAGATTAGCAGGGCCTTCAAGCAGTTTTTCTTGGATAATATCCTAGCAAGAATCCCAGCCACCTTCCCCAGAAGATCTGGCTCTCTACCAAGTCACTAAACTCAACCAAGCTGGCAGGAGAACAGGCCTCAGAATAGAGACGTGCAGACCATCCAGTTCTGCTCTCAGGCTAAGGACTGAATCTTCAATCTACTGGCTATTCATGTCTGTCTCGTGCATGCAGGGAACGCAGAGGAAAGACAACTCTCGGGGCGTGGGTGAGCCCCCAGCATTCTTTAAAACATTTTTTTTCCCCTTCTGCTAGCATGTTTTAGGATTTCTGTCACTTAGACTGACATTTTCCTTTTGCTGCTCATGACTCATGTTCTGATGACAGGCTGCCTACAGACGATGCTTAAAACCCATCGACAAGTCTCCAGGGCTTTTGCTTTTCCTGCCTCCCTCAAACATCCTCTAAAATTAAAGATGGGAAGATGGAAGTGCGCACACACTGAACTCCGTCTGCTCTTCGCGCGACACATGTGGCACCGCAACAGCCAAACAAACCCAAAGCCTTCCCACTGCTGCTTTTGGACACCACTTTCACCCTCTCTCTCATCTATTGGAGGGAATGAGCCTTTGCCATATGCAGCTGTGAGTTTCCCAGCAAGCAAACCAAGGCTTTTGCTTTCAAGCCTGCTCCGGATAGAGCTGTGCTGCAATTCTGTAAGCTTGTGATTAGGAAGGGGGCAAAAAAATTGCATCTTCTTGTTTAAACTCGCAGTGAGCTCCTGAGTTACAGCAGAGCTGGGCCAGGCTGTGGACTCAGGCTCTGCCACATAAGCTTTGCACCGCTTTGGGTGTTCTCACCTCAGAAAAAGCTCTGAAGAAGTTGCTCTAGCAAAACAGTTTGCAGCCTGAACCACGGGGTTCCTCAGACCTGGGCAAGCCACCTGGCCCAGGTAAAACCCAGGACCTGCTGATTGTGGGCTGCCGATCCCCCGCGGGCAGCTGGAACTCACCTTTCAAGGAGAGCTGGGCCTTCACCCTGTCCAGTTCATTCTGAAACACAACACAGAGAAACCCATTAGGAAATGCCCTGCAGAGGTGCTTTCACCAGATCTTAAAAAGACCCAAGAGGTTTCTCAGCAGGATGTTTGGACCGGGCAGGTACTAAAGAGGGAACACGGAAACAACAAGCACGGAGTTACAAGCTGGGACTATCACAGGGAACGGAAAGAGCACCTCCAACTGGCATTCTTCGGGGGAGAAGAGAGGATTGCAGCTTCATCTTAGCCTTGTCAACCTTGTGTTTCTCACACTGTCAGTCATCCTGTTATAGCTGAATAATTTTGGAAGGCTCTCAGGGAAACACAGGAAGTCAGGCAAGAACAATTTTTATAATGTTTTACCTAAACAAGGCAATAAGGCAGGGATGTTGCCAGACTAACTGGATTACTGAGAGTTCTTTAAACTGAAGTGAACTTCAATCAGATGCAGGTGGGAGACAGGAGGGCACATCTGAAAAGGTAACCAAGCATGCACTCAAACATGCTGACAGACACTGAAGTCACTGCAGTTTGGGATGCTGATATGAGCTAACAGCTCAATCGAAGGGCTGGAAACAGATCACTGAGAAACCAATCCATAACACGCCAAACAGAGAGCACAGCGTCTCCTGGGTACCACAAGGGTCTGACAAACATCAAATATTTCTAATGCCTTCATCAAGGATCAGAAGGAGGCAGCAAATGCCCTGTAGTTTAAATTAGAGATAATGAAGTGACATAACTTAACACTGGCGAATAGCCAAAGGAAATGTAGAGAGGTTAAAAAGAGAGGCTATTTATATCTATATGGGTATTTAAAATAAAAACCAGAGAGAGAAATATATGCAGGAAAGAGTCAACAGAAGATGACTTAAAAAGCTGTGTTAGAGAACTGCAGAGGAAAGCACATAACAAGTCAGGCAGGAACTGCAGTGGAATAAAACCACAATGAAATGCCAACACAGGCACACAAATCTGTGCAACCCAGAATGCTACATGCAAATCTGAGCCGAGAATAGCACCAGCAGTGACCACAGCTCTGACGGGACCGGAGCGAGGCTCTGCTAGTGACAATAAAGGCAGGAAAGAGAATGTGGGATGTAAAAGCTTGGTAAGCAGCAGGGACTAAATGCAAAGCCTAGCAGAGCTGACTGGGATTTGCCCCAAGGGGCACAACTGCTGGAGGGCTAATGTGGAATTAACTCTGCTGCAGGAACTATTCTGAAGTAGCTTCCTCAGAGTCCTATTCAGGAACGATTAGTGAGCTCACAAGATGTGCTAATTATCATGATAGCAAAGAAATCCTGGGCTACTGCGGGCAGCTATGTGACATTACCTCATTCATCAACTTAATCTGAAATCCCTCATCCTCCACCACAGCTCCTAAAAGCTGCTCCAAATTTTCTCTCCTCTGAGAGAAGCTTTCCTCTCTCTGCCAGGCTGTTACAAGACCACATTTTCCCAAGATCAAACGAGTATATCCTGACCACAAACAGCTGTCCTCCACAGCTTCTACCTTCCCCAGCAGGTTTACAGGCAGGAATCCTCCCCTCACCTACTCTTCACTAAGCTGAAACCTCCTTTGGAAGAACAACTCTCCACTCCCCAGATCACAAGTAGCTCTTAACAGACTCACTGAGGTGTTACACCCCAAAACTCACCCTTTTCCTGCTCTGAGAACAGCCACATGGAGACTGTTCTGCTCACTAAGGACCATCGTTAAAATCAATATAGGCTAAACCGAGGCTCAGTAATGAAAGAAATGCTTCAACGTCGAGCCTGTGGTCTGCAGCTACTTGAGGGATCCAGGTTCCCTCTGGTGCTTCCGTTGAAGTTTTAGCCTGGGGGTGGAAAGCAAAACAGCCCCAGCACTCCTTTGACTGTAAACGTTTCAGAGTAGCAGCAAGAGTGAGGAACAGCAACAAAGACAATTATTGTTCAAAAGATAATGTGGCTAATTCTGCAACAACAGGAAGAGGTTTCAGATCATGAGGGAGCTCTTCTAACCACTTCACTGGGTGCCAAAGACTGGTTCTCAGAAGAGAATCCCAAGCTTGTCTCCCCAAGATGACAAGCAGACCACAGTTACACACTTTGCTTTCTAGCACATCCTTTTCATGGTAGGAGGCCAAATGCTCATTCCAGGACAGCTGTGGGCTGCACGGATACAGCTCCAGTTGATTACAAAGATGAACACCTCTCTATGCCCAGGCTCTTGGAGGCAGTGGCTCATCACAAACCTTGGATTTTTAAATTTTTTTTTTCAGGTGAAATTGCTTCTGGCTGAGGATGCCAGCAATTCTTATCCTCTGAAGCGCCTGGGCTGGGCCCACCCTATACTTGCTTTGAACTGCTGCCTGGCCAGAATCAGACACTCCATCACAGACCTCTCATCTAGGGGGACATTAGTCCTTCACCCATTGTGAGCAAGGCATCTGTATTCTTAAGGTACTCCATGTCCTCCAAAAACGAGGCAGCACACCACACGAAACTGGTGACAAACAGAGCAGCAACCTGTACCAGCACACAGCAGTGAATACCCACACAAGCTAATGATGCTGATTTACCCAGAAACGTATTTGGTTCTTTCTGTTGGCGACCTCAGTGCCCTCATTAAGCAGGCTGTACACTGGGGCTAGTTGTTGCTCTGACAGACACACACAAGATTTATAGGAGCGGGAGGAGTTACCATTAAGCTTGTTGTGCAGGAGGAGCTCCACAGCCCTGCCCTTGAGCAAGGGAGCAGTTCTGCACAGCCTGCCTGGAGCAGAAGGCTGGGGGAACCCATTTTGGACCCTGGGGTGGGGGTGAGAGGGAACAGGATGATTTTCTACGGCGATTCTCTCCAGGCAACTCATTTCTGAGTCACTCATCTCATTACACTGGTGAGAACGGATCTCGATGTGTACGAAAGGAAATGTTTATCTGCTGCGAGGGCACGCGGCTCCCAGTGCCCGGAGATGCTCCTCCATTCCTCAGCACACTTTCGCCTTCAGCTTCGTCACTGGCGGTCTTGCAGAAAGACAGTGCTACTGACATTCTAGTCTGGCTGGCTTTATTTTAAAGACATACGAAGTACATATAGAATTGTCATGGCAACTGCTAATTATGGTAATTGCTGCACATGCTGCTTCTAAACACAAGAGGGTACAAGCGTCCTGTTATACCAAGGTCAACCGGCCACCCTTTTTTTGGAACAGATAATTCTAAGACAGAAGGAGCTATGTTTCATCCACACTACACAAGGGAGAACGTGGAACAGCCACTCTGTGTTTATCCCTACTCGCCCCCAACTCTCCGCACCCAAAGGTGGCACTTGCAGCACATCACCCAGCATCCCAGCTCCAGCCAGGATCCTGCACGGACCCAGCCTCCACACTGTCCACCGCTGCTGGCGTGGCTTCAGGCAGTCCCTCTCCTAATCTCTCTTGGGGAATCATGGCTTTATCATCACCTTGCCCCACATCCTTCAACCTGCACAAACAACCTCCCTGCCCGGGGGGGCGGGGGGGGGCACTTCCTCCAACTGCCCCTTCTTTCCAGAGGGGTTAGCAGGGCTCACATGCAACCGAGCCGCAGTTACCAGCAGCAATTCACTGCATCTGGGATTTCCCTTCTCCTGCCTTTGGGAACACCTCTGTACCCTCATTCCCAAGGGAGGAACAGCAGTCCGATGTGATGCTGCTTCAAAGAGGTTTCCAGGTAAAGTGAGAAGCAGAAGGAAGAGCAGGAAGTAGAGGACGCTCCTTGAGTCACCACATGGCATTTGGTCAGGGGGAATGCTAGATCACCATAGAGACTGATATGCTTCAGGTCAGAAACATGAGCACAGCAAGCTCCAGCTTGGGAAGCACCTGCTGGCAGAGGACCAGCAGGCCAGGCCACACTTCCAGGAGGCTGAAGCATCGCATGAGGAAAGAACCCCCCAGTCAAGTTACCTGCAAGGTCTCAGCATCCGGTGCTGCTTGCTCCTCCAGGGTAACATCAAAAAACAGCTTATTGATGATGTGTCTTTTGCTGACCTAAACACAGGAGACAGAAGAGTTTGATGAGCATAAATATGGAAACAACGGATATGGAAGACAGATGGAGGGGGAGAAGGTACTGTCTTGTGACAAGGCCATGAAAGGCAAATCAGATCACGTGTTTGACACCGTTAGTGGCGATGCTCTGCTTTGGCTCAACAGCACAGCAGCAGACCCCCCACTCAGTTTCTGGGAGTGTGACTCCAGCCAAGCTCCTGAGCCGCAGCAGAAAGATTCAGACATGTCTGAATCGAGCGCAGTCTGTTCTCTGGCAGCTCAGGCCCAAGCAGCTGATGCTGAGCTAACATGATGCCAAATCCTAAGACAGAAGTACGTGCTGCTTTCTGCAGGCAGAAGGTGCTGTAATTGAATTTGATAGCTCTCCACACCTCCCCCATGCAGTTACAGCTTTGTGTTTTAAGTATTATATACAGTCATGACACCAGCTAATTGCATGGTTACTGCCACATAAGATGTTATTTCGCGATAACTCCATGGTAACCCAGAGATGTAAGAGGCAGAGAAGAACAGAGGGAATCAACAAGTCAGGGAAGGAACAAGGGCCAAGACCCCGAGAGGAGGAAAGAAGCACAAACGCAGAATAAGCCCAAGCAGCAGCTGGCTAAAAATTTACATGTGAGAGTGAGGAAACATCTCCCGCAGCCGCTGCGTGCCAAGACCTACTGGCAGCATGAAGGCTGGTGACACAAGGGACTTCAAAGAAGTTCAGGTCCCAGTTAAGCCAATGGAAACCCAAGCCTCAGCATCCTATCTCAGAAGCAGAGCACATCCTTCCCTCCCTCCCCAGCCATTGCTTTTCTCAAGGGAGGGTCAAGTGCTGCAAAGCCAAGGAGGGGTTGTAAGGCCCACGTGCAGCAGAACGGGCTGTTCACCTGACAGCAATGGGCTGGGCATGCCAGAAACACAAGTCAGGTGTCCCCATTAAGCCCCTGCCCCTTCTGTCATCCTGCCAATACTTACCCAGCCTGAGTAAAAGCTGTGAAAACCCAGAGCCCCTTTCTAAAGGAGCTGCAGTGCAGACAGTGGCAGGGCACCCCCAGCCCACTGCAACCAGAAGGGCTGTGGAGGGGAGTTCATCCTCTCAGCCTCCAGGGAGTCCCAAGTGACAGAAAGTCCCTCTGCTTTCTCCCATGAGCCTTCTTCTGGCATCACCCCAGGCCACGGCTCCTTGGTGCCACTGCAGAGCACCACACCACAGGTGTGTGCAGGGGGTGGCTTTACCTGGCTTCTGCACTGCGGGCATGTCCGGCTCGGTGCGGTGTCAAACCACTGGATGAGGCTGAGAAAGAAAAGGAAAACATACAGTAAATCCTTAAAATCCTGGAGCACTGCTTCTAGGGGCCATCCCCCAGCTCCCCTGGAGACAACAGGATGTGACTTCTCATCACACACTGAAGCAGAACCGCAAACCTTCAGTCCAGCGGTGCGGCCGACGGCAGCTCCGTGCTCCACACGCATGCTCCACCCGCATCTCCAAGACAATTCCTGGCTGAATTTAGCATGTGAGCTTATCTTTAACAGGGCAGAGCTTTTGCAGAGCTCAGATCTCTCTGGGAGACAGGCTTTGAACAGCCGCAGCTTTGCAGGAGTGAGCGGATCCGCACACGGCGCGGCACAAGAGCTGCTCTATCAGGAAGTGACAGCCGAGATCCCAGCCCAGCCAGCTCCAAGGGGTGCCGCTGAACACGGATCTGCGGAGCGAGGGGCACCGGGCTGGGCTCTGCTCTGAGACGATGAATGCAAACCTGCCGGGCTCCCCAGGAGAGCCACTAATGCATTTTCCAACCAAGCCATCACATCACACTGGAAAGATTTATTTTGGGAGCAGGGGAATGATTTGGAGCTGGCAGGTTACCTTTGGAAGCTCTTCCTGCTCCGCTGGCTGCTGGAAGAGAGCAGGGCCGAGCAGCACTGCTGAGTGAGAAGTGACAATCACGCCCGTGGTCCCTCTCCAAGCTCGTTAGCCAGGAAAGCAAATGCCCACCCCCTCCCCACACAAAGTTTGTTTCCTCAGAAGAGCCACTTCCTTTCAACACAGTCCCAGAAAAGCATGGAATTGCCAGGGAGGCTTCACCATAATCCAACACCGCTCCCTCCAAACACCCCGTGACACCGGCTCCTCCGCAGAAGGGAGCCTGAAGGCAGCAGAGTGACAGAATCACAGAATCAATTAGGTCGGAAACGACCCGAGACCATCGAGTCCAGCCTATGACCGATCACCACCATGTCAAGTGCCACATCCAGTCTTTCCTTAAACACCTCCAGGGACGGCGACTCCACCACCTCCCGGGACAGCCCGTTCAAAGGCGTCATCAGCACAGCCCGGACCGCTGCGGCAGCTCCGTGAACTCCTCAGAGCCCTCGCGCGGGGCCACAGAAGGTGCCCGTGGCTGACACCCCACGGCCCGGCCCGAGCCCCCGCCCGCCCCGGCGCTCACCAGGCCCGGTGGAAGGTGTGCCCGCACGGCACGGCCGCCACGTCCCGCTCGTTGTCGAAGAAGTCGGAGCAGATGGTGCAGTGGGCGCGGATGGGCATGGCGGGCGCGGGGAGCTGGGGAGGGGCTCGGGCGGAGGTTAAGGGGGGGTTCCGGGGGGTCGCGGCCCCGGCGCCAGAGCGGCCGCGCGGCCCTGCGCCGTTTAAACGCGACCGCGAGCGCGCCGCTTCCGGCCCGCCCCGGAAGTGACCTCAGAGGCTCCCGCGTCGGGGCCAGGGTGGGGCGGGGCCGAGGGGGCGGGG